>JAYMTK010000687.1:0-20036 GCA_036897405.1 Pelargonium myrrhifolium
TGTTTATTTATTTTCCGTCTCAGAAATTTGAATAAATCAGTACTTTTTCCGATTAAAAAAAACTCCTTTTATTACCCAAATACGACATACCAAGCCGGTCCAAGTGATACTTGATTTTTGTAACAAATCCACTTCAATTAATTTAATTGTTTTTTTTCACGTTTCCATTGAATATGAAATTATATTATTCATGTCGTTATTATTACAAATGTCAAATTAGCAACTCATTAGCATTTTTTTTTTCACTATACCAAAAATAAAACAACACAAATACAATACAACAATTCATATTACAAATATAATTACAAGAATACAATTTTTAATTACATTTTTAAATTTTATTTTCATAATATTATTTAATTATTAAAAAAAAACTGAAAAATGGCTACCGGAATATGTTGTTGACGCCCGTGGGCCATAACGGCAACTGGGTTGCCGTTAAGGGGCTTAGCGGCAACCCAAGTGCCGTTATGGCCAATTAAAAAAAATGAAAAATAAATACAAGGCCATTTTGCTAGTTTATACACAAGTAGGACCATAAAGTTGGTTTTATGCCCATAAAGGGCCAAAAATCCCAAAAACCCGATACTTTCAATTTCATGGTTTCATATTGGTGTTGGAAAAGTTGTTTCAAACTTTCAATAAATATCTTTGTTAATATATCCACAATTACCTAGGAAGTCTAGCACTTGTTATATGTTTTCAAATTGGTGAAATCTAGAAGCTAAGTTTAAAAATATTTTTACGCATGTTAATATTCAAAAGTCATTGAAAAAGTCATTTAGATTCATGAATTTTAATACTTTGAGTCATATAAGTCATCTCTGATTGTTTGAGTTAATTTATCGCTAATTTTGTTGATTATTATTTATAAATAATGGGTTGAAGGTACTTTTAGTACCCAAACTTATACGCGAAATCAAATTTGGTACCTAAATTTTTATTGTATCAGAACCTAAAGTTCTATTTTGTACCAAATCTGATACCTACCGTCAATTCAAGCTAACATAACCGTTAATTTGTTGACGTGTAAATTAAAAAAAATTAAAAAAATAATAAACAAAAGAAAAAATCGAAATACAAAATTTTGTGGATCAAACTTGGTGTTTTTTAGGTGTTCTTGGTGTTTTTCAATTTCAAATACAAAATTGAACCTAAATCTCAACAAATCAAACACAAATCCCAAATAAAAACTTAAAATCGAAAATCAAACACTCCAAAAACAAATAAATGAATAAACAAGTCAGCATCTCCATAAGCAAAAAAATATATATATATATATGATTAATAAAATAAACAAAGTCAGAATTTAAGCAAAACTCATAAATGGAGAGAGAGTTGAGTTCAATTTTTTTCATCAACCGCCATGAACGACGCCTCCTCCGCCCCTCCCAGCGGCTGGTCGGCCCTCCACAAGCTCTCCGTCTGCTGCCCCGGCCTCCTCAGCACCGGCGTCCTCCTTGAGAGCTCTGATTTCGGCCTCGAGCGTGAGCTCGGACCCGACGAGAAGTACCAGAGACCCGACATCTCCGCAGAGCCAGAGCCGAGCGCGAGCCGAGTCGGCGAGGTCGTCGTGGCTTCTGGTGGTTCGGACTGTTCTTGGTCTCTGTTCGACGATCTCTACTTCGATACTGTCTACGACACTAGCGAGACTCAATTACACAGTAGTTCCCAGATCTGCAACGATCTCGAGAACGAGAACCAGAACGAAACCGAAAACGACGACGTATTGGGGTTCTCGTCGTGTAAAAGACGAAAGCTCTCGGGGTCGATGAGGTCGCATTTGGCTTCCGGGATCTGGAACCTGAGCCGCGAACAAGGCCACAAGCTTCTCGCAAGCCGGTTCCGAGCCGATAGCTTGTATATTTGTGATTGGCCTGGGTGCGTTCACACCGAGGAGAAGCGAAATTACATGCTGTTTAGAGGGGTTTTCAAGGATTTTAAACGGTCTCGGGTGTGGAGGACGATCAACGATGGGAATCGGAGCAGGATCGATGTGAATTGCGCGTTTTGTTCGTGTAAACAGACTTGGGATCTGCACTCTGCCTTCTGTTTGAGGAGGGTTTTTGGGTTCCATGACGATGGCGAACCAGTTGTTCGAGCTTTTGTCTGTGAGAATGGTCATGTCTCTGGAGCTTGGACTGATGTCACCAACCAAATGTAAATATGCCCCAACGGTAAAAAAAAAAAAAAAAAATGTTTCTGAAATTTTTTTAACCGAAAATAGTTAGTGAAATCTTGTGTTTAAACACAATTTGGTCCACGAACTTCTTTCATGAACTTTCAAATAGGAACTCAATTTGGTCTATGAATTTCTGATATGTGCTCCGACTTCATGACCAAGTTAGGTTCAAACATGAAAATTCAAGTATCATTTTGGGTTAATAAAAAGTTCAAGACCAAATTGAGTTTTTTACTTGCACTTAATGGTCATGGACCTCATGGCAATGGGTATTTTACTAATGAGTTTAGATTTCGAAAAAATGTGCTTAATGTTTTGTTATGGCTTACTGTTCTTGTTTAGTGTGATTTACGTGTAAGAAGTGATGGTTGTTTTGGGTTTATGATATAATAAAAGATCGAGTTACTTGAACATGAGTATTGCAGTTTGGTTTCTTTGGTTATGTTTTTGCTGTTTGAATGGTTGAGATTATGATGGGTATTTTACTATTTTCTGTTCACTCTCATTGCTCATTTATGTTTAATGGCAAAGGAATTTAGATTTTGATAAGAATGTGGTCAATGTTTTTAAGTACTATTGTTCTTTACAATACAAGAATTGAACATGAGTCTTGCAGTTTGGTTTCTTCGGTTTCTTTCTATTTGAATGTGGAGATTGCTAATTATTGATCAATGCTATTATTGAAGTTTTCTGAGCTTGGACGTTGCTATTACAGTTATGATGTCTTTAATTTGATTACTTGTTTTTCTCTCTTGGAGGAAAAAGATGTGACGTCGGTTTATGCTATTTGAATGTGGAGATTGCTAATTGTTGATCAATTCTGTTACTAAAATTTCCGAGCCTAAGTCACTTGCATCGCGGAATGTTTAGATTTTAGAATATTGAAGTAGGCTTCTTTGGAATGATTATTCAGAACGTAAAATATTTATTCAATATATAATAAAAAAATATATTTCTTGAACAACGAAGCTTTATTGCAAATCAAGCAAACAAAGCTGAATAATAAACTAACCAAGTGGGAACATACTTCCACGAGGTCGGACCAGAGAGAGATCCCGAAATTCTGGCCGAAAAAAAGGCCACCGGGATCACCAAGCTGCAAACGAAACTGGACACTAACTTGATATCTAAACAAAATAACTCAACCTGAGTACTATAAAAAACAGACCAAAGGCATAGCATATGCCTCCCTCTGGTCCAACTTGCCTGAAAAACAATCTCTCTGGTCCTTTTCTAAATGTTTAGACCAATTAGTTTACATCCAAAACCTACCAAAAAGACACTATCCATGTCTGATATGGAGAGAGGCTGAGTAAAATATCAACCCACCAATTCACATTCACTAAAACACTATCCACACACTGATCACAGGATTCCAAAAATCTGGACTGAGCCTTTGGAGGATTCGTGGACCACGATTTTTGACAGGAATTAGCAACAGGGACCGCGAATTTTCTACGTTTGGGATGTATGTATTTGTCTTTGTAGCTTTAAATGCATTACTTACAAAAGCCATAAGTGATAAGTGCCAAGTGTTGTGGCTAAGCACAGAATACAGAGCATAAGGTTCTGAAAATGTGGAGCCTCTGTTTTCTGCTTATTGTTCTGCTAAATAAAGAAGTGGGTGTGCTTAGTGCAGATCATGAATTTAGCAGATATGACTTCCCAGCTGGCTTTGTTTTTGGTTCCGGCACTTCAGCTTATCAGGTAATTAAGTTGCTCTATTAATTTCTTGATGAAATAGTGTGGAATTTTGAACATGAAAACAACATAAATGATGTATGTAAGGTGGAAGGAGCCGCAGAAGAAGATGGGAGGACTCCGAGTATATGGGACACCTTCGCTCATGCAGGTCGGTTTCTTCTACGACTCTTTCAATTTTCTGGAAATTAAACAACATAAATGAAGAATGTTTTGGTGTCCAACTTGTTGAAATTTCAGGGAACGTTCACGGGGCTAATGGAGATGTAGCATGTGATGGATATCACAAATACAAGGTGCTTATGAAACCTAGCTTAATTGTTAATAAAGTAATATAGTCATGACTAGGTTTGTGTAATATTCTTTCAGGAAGATGTCCAACTCATGGTTGATACAGGCCTAGATGCCTATAGATTTTCCATTTCATGGTCAAGACTTATTCCAAGTACGATGACCAAACCAATCCGTCTTTCAGTTTTATAATGACTTGTGTTTTCCTAGTATGTTATCCTTCCTATTTTCTCTTTCAGATGGAAGAGGACCTGTCAACCCGAAGGGTTTGCAATATTACAACAACCTCATCAACGAACTTATCAGTCATGGTTAAACCAAAATTTCATCATACAAGAATCATATTGCTGATAAACTTATTCTTTGGAAATTTGTTGATATAATTTTTGCTTCTTTATATTCATGCAGGAATCGAGCCTCATGTTACATTACACAATTATGATCTTCCACAAGCACTTGAAGATGAGTATGGAGGATGGGTCAGCAGAAAGATTGTGTATATACATACTTTATAGCCTTCTTGAAGTTCAAATCTTGTTCTCTGTTGTTTGGGCCAATCACAAAACAGATCCTAATTTTGATGCAGGAATGATTTCACAGCTTATGCAGATGTGTGCTTCAGGGAGTTCGGCGACAGAGTTCCCTACTGGACTACAGTAAACGAGCCCAACGTGTTTGCAGTTGGAAGTTACGATCAAGGACTTTCTCCCCCAAAACGATGCTCTCCTCCTTTTGCTACCAATTGCACTAAAGGCAACTCCTCAACCGAGCCATACTTGGCTGCTCATCACCTCTTGTTGTCCCATGCATCTGCCGTTACATTATACAAGAAAAAGTATCAGGTATCCATCTTTTCGAATTCATCTCTTGTGATGAAACTCAAATACTTGTGTCGAGAATTAAGAATGAAAGTCAAGCCAATAACAATACAACACTTAAATTTCAACCATATCTTATCTCGATGAATTTGTGGGTGTGGAGCGCCTAGTAAAAAACCGGATCATTTTGAGGCACGGGTGTTTTAATCTTATTGGTGGTTCATTCTGAGCCAAATTTGTTGTTGCATGGGGATCAGGTCGTAGGCCCACAAAGGAGGGTTGTTCCTTGGCCGCCTACGACGATCAAGTCAGTTGACTGAAGAGGATGTAATCTCTCTCTCACACACTCAGAGAGAGTGAGTGAAAGTGTGAACGTTGACCCTTAGGGGATGGTTCAATGGTCAAGACACGTATCTCCATGTGTGAGAACGGTTCAACTTCATTGAGTTAGGTGGGATGGACTTTTAGGTGAAAATGGGATAGCTACCTCCTGTTGTGTAGCTCAACTGATAAAAGAAATAAAATTGTGAAACATTACTCTCTAGTGGATACAGACAAGGATATTTATAGTCGAGATAGCTAGAATAGGCGTGGGGCTTTGGTGGGTCCCACCGTACCTTTGCTCGGAGGTCATCAGGCTAGCCTTGATCTCGGTCTTTATTAGGCCAAGTGGGCACTGCTCAGCCTGGTTATATCAAAACTAATCTTGTATTAAAAACCTGATTTTCTCTCTCTCTCTCTCTCTCTCTCTCTCTATATATATATATATATATGTTATGGTCATGAATGTGAGAAGGATGGTTAACAATGCAGGAAAAGCAGAATGGTTTTATCGGGCTAAGCGTGTATGCAATAGGGGCTGTTCCTTTAACAAATTCCACAGAGGATGTTCTTGCAGCTCAAAGATTCAATGACTTCATGATTGGCTGGTTAGTCAAAACCCAATATACCCTTCTTCTTACTTTGTGCGTGAGAAAGAGCTTATTCATAACCGTACATATTTATCTCCACAATCTATTTGTATAATTGCAGGGTTATGCATCCCTTGGTGTTTGGAGACTATCCCAGCGTAATGAGGGAAAACGTGGGCTCAAGACTTCCAATCTTTACTAAAGACGAATCAGAGAACGTTAAGGGTTCATTTGACTTTATTGGATTGATACATTACGTTGCAGTTTACATCAAAGACCATCCGAGCAGTTTAAAAGTTGAGAACAGAGACTTCAACTTGGATGCAGCTATAGAGTTGTCGTGTAAGTTAACGAAAACACTTTTATTGTATATTCGATAGAGAACACTCATTTTGGGACAAAAATTTAAGAGAAAGATGACACTCATTTTAGGACGGAGAGAGTATAAAGTACCGACAATATTCCTAATGTAAGTTAGAACTTGTTCAGTTTGTTACAACAAGAGCACAATGGGATATAAAAGGAAAATTCAATCTTAACTAACTCATTTTTTAATTTTTTTTATCAAAAATAGAGGAATAGACACTCATTTTGAGATGGAGAGAGTTGTTTGTATGTTGAACCAACTAACTAATCGCTTTGGTTGTGGCAGTTCTACGGGATGACACGTCAGCTAATGAGGTAAACGTTGAAATGAAGAAATGTACTAATGAGTTCATTGGAAGAGTTTGGATTCAAATTGTCAACTCTAAATCAATCATCAGTTGATATACTAGTCAGACCTTCACATTGTAGCTTAAGTTTTTGAATTGGAGTTGTGTTTAACAATAATTAACTTGTTTCATTCAGCTTCCTTTTACTCCATGGGCTATGCAAATGTTGCTGGAGTATTTCAAGCAAGTTTATGGCAACCCGCCTATTTACATTTACGAAAATGGTCTCTCTCTCTCACTCTCAGATTGAAAATGTGATTTTCTTTTCATTATAGTACCGTTTGGATTAGAATTTTGGTCCAGAAACGAGATCAGATGAGATTCTCATTCATCATGTTTACATTCTTATTAGGTCTCCCGATGCCAAGAAGTTCATCGTTGGAAGACACCTCTAGAGTGAAGTATTTGCATGGGTACATTGGTGCTGTGTTAGATGCTGTGAGGTATGCTCTCGTCAACAGTACCGTAAGGTTAAGAAGGAAACAAAAATTAGATCCTATCGTAGTTTTGCAAATGTGCCCCGACTCTCACTCTGGGACAAAATTTAATACGGATAATTTGGATCCAAACTTGCAGGCACCTGAAATGTGCCATGCTTTTTTGTGGGTCTAAGTTGCATAAAATATGATCGATTACTTTTTGGGTGAGATTAGGTATTTTCATCTTAAAATCGACTCACAACCCGAATTATCAGCTCGACAATCATTTTAGAGGACTAGAACTGTAGAACACTCATTTTTTGACAGGTAGTGTTGTCTTTATAAATTCTAACCTTAATGCTAGTAATATTTTCTTCAAAGCAACTTTGATTGAAGTTGAAGATATGTTGGGTCAAAATGCTATTACATAGGTTCTTTGAAATGATCAAAGATGCTTGTTTTTTTACTTATATGATATAATTTTCTTGAATCTTTTCTTTGAAGGAACGGATCGAATACCGTAGGATATTTCGCATGGTCTTTCATGGATGTGTTCGAGTTACTTGATGGATACGATACAAGCTATGGTCTCTACTATGTCGATTTTGACCACCCGGATCTCAAAAGGTACGCTAAGCTCTCCGCACACTGGTATTCCCGTCTATTGAAGGGAAAAAACATTGATCGAGATCTTGTTATCGAACTTGCAAAGAATTTGGGACAATTTGCCAGAAATGCGTAGCGATTGCTCGTTTGTCTTATTGAATAATAGTTTATTAAAGGCAACAATACTTTTGCACTTCTTCGACTATCATTTTTCAGAGTTAGTATTTGTTCTATTTTCTTTTTGAGAACTTTAGACCAAGTGAAATTGTAGATTTACCTTTACGAAAATAATAATGTTGAATAATTCAAAATTTTCTGAATTTTGGCATTCAGTATTTTCTTTTGAAAAATATCGGAAGTAAATTGCTTGCGTGCTAAAGAAAAATATATTAATGTTAGAAAAATGAGCGTTAGGACTAGCTAAAATGAAAGAAAAGATAAGTTCGTATTTTATATTTTTAAAATTATATTTAATATAAACAAAGTGGCTCGCCGAGCCTTAAAAAAGCTCGAGTTGTTTATTAAATGAATGTTTCCTGCAGAATAAAAATAATAATAATAACGAAGCGGCTCACGAGCCTAAAAAAGCTCGGAGTCGTTTATTAAACGAATGTTTCCTGCAGAATTAAAAAAAAAACATAACGAAGTGGCTCACGGGCCTTAAAAAAGCTTGAGTCGTTTAATAAACGAATGTTTCCTGCAGAATCAATATATGGTGATAAATAAGCAAATCTATGCTCAGCAAAACTGTCCTGTATAAGCAATTATTATTCAACAAGATAGTCTCTCATAATAGTAATGTCAATGCACAATTTCACGGCTTTCCCAATGAAATTTACGGGCAAAATGTTTGCCCAACTTTGCACAAATACCCAAATAATTTTATCGAATCATCGATTCATTGTGATAGAAAGTTCACAATAATTTGTGATTAGAGGCTTTGGCTACTAATTCCTCCATGACCAGTGCCTCGGGAAGTTGTTAGGACGGTTTCCGGGATCAGTCCCGCCTGGCGCCTGATGAAATGCTGGCCAATCTGAGTCATGAGTCTGATGCCAATGACTTTCGGGTTCATGCACGTTCTGGCCCGAAGAGCCTGGAGGGAAGGCATAGAAGTTGCTACCATGATCGGGTTGAGGAAGCGTCGTTGCTACTGCAGGCATGCCCCTCCTGATCCCGGGGATGGGTTGATGCCCGTGATAGACTACACGGGAAATATGGAAAGTCTCAGCAGACCGAGCATTGCTGTTTGGATTAGGGACGACCGAGGAGACAATTGAGCTCCCAACTCCAGGACCGGACCTGTGAAGAATAGACATGAATTTAGTATTTGGATGATGTGTTAACACATACACACAAAAAAGGATGGCCACGAGGGTTGTTCGTTTATGCAGTTTTATCCCTGCAATTTTGCTATTGTGGGGAAAGTCGTTTGTGTACGCAGTCTTGTCCCTATTCGGAGAGACTGTTTCATATCGTGAACTTGTGACCTATAATAAGGTTACAAGACGACAATTTTACTGTTGTGTCAAGACTCGCCCTCAATAGCTCGTGCAAAGAAAATAGATGAAAATCCGCACTAATGAGGTATTTGCAAACGAGGCTAAGTATTAAAAAAAGGCAGCAATTCAAGCTTTAAGCGTATTATAGATATTAGATTAGATAACTTACCCATGACCGGAGAGGAATTGATGCGCAAAAGATTGCGATCTAGCAAGCATATCGGGCTCACTATGCGTAGATCTCTGCAAAGCAAGTGCAACTGGAGCCGGATCAGCACGATTCATGAATTGATGTGCAAAAGATTGGGATCTGGCTAGCAAATCGGGATCACTATGCGTGGATCTCCCCGAAGCAAGTGCAACTAGAGCTGGATCAGCACGATTCATGAACTGATGCGCAAAAGATTGGGATCTGGCTAGCAAATCGGACTCGCTATGCATAGACCTCTGCGAAGCAAGTGCAACTGGAGTCAGATCAGGACCATTCATATGGCCGGAGAATGTGGGGACGAGATGGGCATTTGGGCCCCAAATACGGGGATCGAACATCTCGTTGGGACCCGACAAGCCATTCCAGTGATGATTGAGGTTAGGATCGTCGACGCCATCAGCAGCGTTTGAGGAAGGTGGGACCGGCCTCAGGTACGCAATGTACGAGTTAGGGACCGATGATGCAGCATGGTGTCCATGAAGGCCATTACCTGCATTCAACATATGTTCAGTATCGGTGTATTGCAATCACAGAGCAACGGTAAAAAGGTTAAAAGGCGATTGGAAACACTTACTTGCGGCTGAAGGAAACTCCGCTTCCCTGAAAGATATAAAAAAAAAATACACCAACACGTCAAAGAGCAAGAATTTATGACAGAATGTAATGGCGCCATATTTTGTGCAAACAATATGAAGATGCCTAAACAAAGACGCTTTCGGGTGCACGGGCTCCTACCGTTGTGGGTTACCGTAGAGCCGGTAATTCTAATATCGGGTTGAAATTATCTAAACTGAATCTGACCCACAAGAGCAGGTTTTTTGGTTTATGATATAAAATGTGTGGGTTGCTCAACCTCAACCGATCTATTTTGTGCAACCTGAACCCGCAACAATGTGGGTCATATATTGGGTGTATGCGGGTTTGATTCGGTCTTTTCCCTGCTTTGCAAAGAGGATGTTTCCTAGGTTTAAACCCATGATCTCAAGGTCAAAACTCATAAGACAACAACCTTACCGTTGCGTCAAGTTAAATTTGTTGAATGGTTTCAAGAAACTACCATCTAGATTTCTATGTAAAATATCACTATACTTTCCAATTATACCCCTTTCATCATTCCCGAGTACGGAAAAATGAATACTACTAATCTATTTTACTAACAAGTAAAAGAAAGGAATAATTGAGAGTAGTGTCTTAACGACATACAAATAACTAATAGGTAAATAAGGTTAGTTAGGTCATTTCACACAATTTCTTAAGTCGTGTGAACCTCAAAACGACACTTATTTCATCAAGTTTTGATGGCTTGGATACAAATTAAGGTAACTTTGGCCGGTCGTAACAAATACCTACTTTTGAGGTTATCTCGGCAGATGTATTCATGTCGTTTGAAATATTCATTTCCCGAAAGCAACAATAAAAAAAATTACGAGTCGGGCCAATCTAAAAATGTGCTATGTATAAACCAAATAACATAAATCTTGCTTACTCAAATGAAGAACGAAGCCGCGCCAAACTACTAAAAGGACACCACTGAACCCTAAATGGCTGCAAAAACCATAGAACAAAATCATAAAGGTGTCGAGAAATCAATGCAATACCGATCATTCATATCATAAGGCTCCGCAAAATGTTAGTGCATGAAAAGAAACAACATCTCAAGATTATACAATTGACGAGAGCATAAGGTATGACTAATCATGTTTTACCATTTCTGTGTCGCTTTGATCAAATGGATCCTCATCGGGAATCCAGTCCTCCAAGTTGAATTCGGGAATTGAACCAGTGGACCCGTTTGCGTATAGCCATTCACCCTTCTCAACCTTCCGACAATTCGGACATTCCATTGCTCCTTTCATATTAAAAGCCGAACCAATACAATCTGCAAGATAGTCGATGCAAATTAGGTGCAGCCCAGTGCATGAGACTCCCACCATTTACGGTATGTAAATTTAAAACTCATAAATTATGGGTTGTTATTGAAGATTGCATTTGATCTGACATATAAAAGGAAAGTAGAAGGTGCAATGGCCTTATCGAACCAAATAGAATAATAAATGCATCGTGCATCAAGGCGAGGACTATTCCGAAAATGGAAAGCCTCGGAAAGGTAAATATACGAGTGAGACCAAAACATGAACAAAGATTCATAAATATTCTATAATGTTATTGCCAAAGAATGATCCTACAGTCACCACAACAACATGCACCATGCTACGTGATTTGTTTTTAAACAATCGCGTACGCCTCTTTTCAGCCTCTGCATACCAAAATAACAAAACCCATTATCCCAAACCCAGCACCATCTCAACATAAACATTACAACGGCAACCCTTCCATCTCGCCAGTTGTTCCTCGACTCTTTTTCAACATTACCATAATAATCTTAAATCCAAAGCCCTAGTCGATACCTATACCGCTCTATGCTCAACCAAACTAAACCTCAACAATCTTTCAAGCTTCCCGACTCTTCCACTTCAATCTTTGTCCCTTATCGACATAACTAATCCTTACTTATCATGAACACACAACAAACGCTCAAACAAGTAGTGATCCACTGAGATCTAACTCAAAATCTTCCCATAATCCACAACTACATACCAAAATTCCCACGATTCCCAACTAGATGAGATCTCATTCATAACTTCACTACAATTACAATCACACCATCATTTCAATGATTTCTCCACTAAACTCAATACTTCCTATGATCCCCAACGAAACTCTAAAATTCACACTACTTCCTCACCGGATTAGATCTCCCTCACGACTTCACCACGAACAAACTTGCACTAAAATTTCCAAAACTTCCCGTTATACACAACTAAACACCAAAATTTCCATGATTTCTCCACTAAACACAAGACATCCCATTCACAACAAATTAAACACCAAATTTCACACTATTTCCCTGCCGGATTTGATCTCACTCACAACCTTACCACAATCACTTCACACCAACTCTCTACTAAACTCAAAACCTCTCATAATCCACAACTACATACCAAAATTCACCTATTTCCTTAGTGGATTAGATCTTACTCACAACTTCACCACGATCACATTTGCACCAACATTTCCATGTTTTCTCCACTAAATTTCTACATCAAGCCATTAAGGTAGTTCAGCTTCCAACATGACTCCAACATAAAACAAAATAAAAACCAGAAATAGACCAAAAATAGGCTATGTACGCAAGTTTTAGACCCAAAAACATGAAGAAAATGAACTCTGAGAGCTTATCACCAACTCCTCCTATTGACCTCATTTTCTACAATCTAAATAGGTCCCAAATCCCAACAAATAAAATAAAGTGGGATGCACAAAACCCAGTGATCAAATTCCAAGTTTCAACCATCTCACCAATTAAAAAAAAAATATCTCTTTTCTGTTTTTCATCCAAACAAAAATTAACTTCAACTCCAAGCCTAAAACCCAGAAAATGAAATATAACAAAACAAAACATAAAAGAGTTTCGAGAAATACCCAGATGAAATTCATGACCACAATGGAGCTTAGCTCTGGATCGCACCCCATTTTCAGAGACCAACTCAAGACAAATCGAGCAAGCCACTCCAGAACCAGCTTCGAGCTCGGCACAATCACCACCGTCCATTAGACGACGACGACGATGATGATGATGATCGGTCGATTTGGAGCCTACCATTTCTTCTTCCTCCTCGGCCGATCAAAACCCAGAATTCAAAATTTTACAATCGAGCGAAAATTCTGAGCTTTTCTCCGACCTGATACTGTGGTCTGAACCTCATAAACTGTAACCTGCCAAAGTATTTATTGGCTCCAAATTATAATATTTTAAATAATATCAATTAATAAATTAATTATTACATCACATCACATTAATTACAATTAATATATGATACATCTGTCATTGTCCATACAATGGTTCAATCCACAATTTGTGGGCCCCACCTTAATCTTACATAAAACATGTTTTAAAACTTAGGTTGGAATTCTAATTAGATTTCTTAATTAAGTAGTTATTGATTTTATTCATGAAGTTGGGTTATGTGTATTCGATCAATTTCACCCTCATTCCGATTTTTGTTAGTTCGATCGGATTTTCTAGCTATTTAGATTGTGGCGGAGTTGGATTGATTACTAAATGAGTCACGATCGAATCAATTGGTTATATTTTATTATTCAAACAGTGTATTAATTGTCGATTATTATGTTTCTTGATTTTTAATTTTAAAATTTATTAAGATATTAATTTGGTTTTGATGTAGTAAATGGATAGTAACGCTTAATTAGAATTTTTAACTGATCGGTCAAAATTAATTTTGAATACGGTAAAAAAACTTGATTTTATAACATATTTATAGTTAATCGATTTTTTATTTAACTATATTTAATAATAAACTTGTTTGATTATGTTTGTTAGTCTTTTTCAATTACTATGCTATTGAAGTTTAATTAGAGTTTTGTTTAACAAAATTTAATTGAAATATTTTTAGGAATATGGAATATTATGGATATAATTTTAATTTTTAAAATTTTGAAGGGTCTAATGTATATCAGTTGACTGATATAAAGTTATATCAATTGAACTAATAATGTGATGACACCTCATTTAAAATAGTGGATCCGGACGGGTCGCTCCGGTACTACAAATTCACTCGGGTGGGCATAAATGATTTTAAATGAGATGGCACCTTATTAGTTTTGTTAAGTTGCAACTGATATACATTTTACTCAATTTTGAATAATTAAAATGTTAACATAAAAAATATGATTGTTTCCATATATAAATTATTGTTTCCCATACTAAATTTGGTTGGTAATTGGTCATTTCTCTTATTGGTAATTTGTGTTTTTTTTTTTTTTTTGGTTTTAGGTAAGTTATTTAGTATTTACCTAAATATCATTGGTATAGAAAGGAACAAAAATATGGCTTTAGGTAAGTTATTTAGTATTTACCTAAATTCTATCATTTTTTTTTTGACGGGAAAGGTGCAATAGCACCAACTTCATTTATCGTTAATTGATATAAAAATACATCACTACAGTTCAAACATAATAAGTACTCAGAAATGACATATCTAAATAACACATATCTGATCAAGGCCAGTTTAAACTACCGATGTCACGGACGTTTTAGGGTGGGGAACCAGCCCCAGGCCCGCAACACGCGACACACCTCTCTCTGGGTGAATGTCTCACGCAGTCCCATATCTGGGAATTGAAACAGTTACTAGGCCCCAGACCCTAGTAACCTCCTACACCAATCACTCCATATCCTAGGCCTCATCACCCGGGTCACGCCCTCCATCCTTATTAAGCTCGTCGTCCACCACCCATCTCGCCCGTTTTTGAGCAGATATTGTGGCTCCATCCTCACATAACACAACCATCCCTGCCATATTCAACTTTTTCGGCGACACCATCGCTCCCGGTCGCCGGATCTAGTCTTTGACAACCAAACCACCCACTCACTGTCACCGGATATGGGCCGATCACTCCCAAAACACCCCACTGTTTCGGTCACTGGATCTGGGCTTCGAAGGCCAGACGACCTACTCCCGAACACCGGATCTGAGCTCCAAAAACTAGACTACACATTGCTCTTCTTCCTCCGTACCGAGCAGGTTTCGAAAATTGGTCCCAAAAGTTGTGCTCAACCACCTCCACCTTCCCCGTCGAGCAGCGCCCCCACTGCCGTCGTTTCTCCGCTTGCGCCGCCGCCTCTGTATCAGCAGCCAAAGCTCCCAAAAAACTCTTAACCCTATAACTCCTATAACCTCCTATAACAGTACATTTAAGAGAATTTAATTTTGAGAATTACTTAAATTCTATCATTGGTATATAAAGGAACAAAAATAGGAAAAATAAAAATAAAAATAAAATAAGTAACTTATTGATAAAACAAAATTTTCCGAGAATTAGCATACCCAATAAATTGACAAATCTAACATACAATCTACTTTTCTTAACAATTTGCTCTTACATCCGCTTGTAAAAGTTATGAGATTCAATTTAAACGTATTTGTCACCCAATAACGCTCGAATATTTTCCACCAAACAACTCATATATGTAGCTGCGTGTATCAATTTTGAGGGTCTCTCACTATTAAAAACACTATTCATTTTATGAAGAAATTACTCGTCACATGAGTGTAGCTGACAAAGTGCCATGAGTATATTTTGCTTGTTATATGCTCACAAATGGTGGAAATGAGTACCTCTAATTTTACCTAGGAATGTGGACTGTGGGTTTAAATGGGCCAAGTTAAGAAAAACACATATTACTAATTATGTTACTTTTTGTCAATTTTAACGTGTTTCACCATTAAGTAATAAAATAAGACCGGTTGTTCAATAAAAACATAAGAGTTTTTTTTAACCGGCTCATATTGCAAGGTAAATAAAACAATCCACGTGGAAATCGAGTTTGGGGCCGAATCGGTCAAACTCTCTCTACCATATTTTAACACAATTAAACGCATCTATTTAGTTGCATAGAATTAAAGAGCCAAAGAAGTGAACACAAACATTTTGATGCACTAAGCAACAAAATCTACTTATTATTATCCATTTACACACATTATAAAGAGACTGTCTAATACACAAAAGGTACAAGCAAGCAAATGACAAATTGCACTTGAAACTTACTATGACTCAAAGCCATAGTATATAAAATACAAAGATGCAAACATCTGGAGACTCATGCATCATCAATCTTATTCTGAAAAACTCAACTATCGTAAGGTAGCGTTTGGATTAGAATTTTTGTTCAGAAACCAGAATCAGGAATCAGAATTAGAATCAAATTTTCATTCAATCGCATCCTCATTCCTGATTCTCACTCCCATTTCAGAAAAAAAATAATCCAAACACTACCTGTAGGTGTTCACTTATACTTTAGAGGTGACCGGATCAGTGTTTGGTTTTAGGTTTCTTCACGATCATCACCGAACAATGAGCGTGATGGGCACAATAGTCGCTTACGCTTCCTAGAACAGCCCTGCAAGCGCGATTAGCAAACGTTAAATCATGAAATCATGTGATGTGACAGCGAATCACAAAGAGCATATATGCACAATGTTTTAAAAATCGAACCAACAAGTCATTCACCATTGAAATACACAAGTAAAGATGTCATGTCAATAGTTCATAACAGTCATTAACCGATTCCCGAGAGATATACCTAACTTTTTGTCGGTTCAAAAGCTAAAACTTGTACTTTTATACAGTTCAGTCAGATTGGGCGAGTCTATACTATACCTTTTAATAGCTCCATAGCCGTGACTACCAAGAACCAATATAGAAGCGTGGTTTTTCTCGACAGACTCGCAGAGAACATTCCGAGCATCTCCTTCTCCCACTTCCACCAACACGTCGTTCACCTACAAAAAAAAAAAAAAACCCAAAAATGTTCAGCAAAAACTATACCGATATCCAACTCAAACTGAACAAAGCACTCCGACATTTTTCAATTCCAGCAAAAAGCCTGGTCTTTCCCCAAAATGATTGAGGATAGTTATAAACTCGTGAAATGACAAATTTTACTCTTCATTCCAATTGAAACAAAGAAATTTCGTAACTTTGTGCTCTAATATTCGATTTCTGTTATTTTGTTTTGATTTACCCGTAGCTTTTTGAATGTTTGGGCGTCTTTTGCATTGATTTCAAGAAATCTATTGTTTTGAAAACGTGTAAGGCTTTTTTTAATTAGAAACAATGCATAACTAAATTTTAAGGACTATTTTCAAAAATAATTGACTGTGATGTTTCTTTTCTAGAAGCAAAAATCATATCAGTCCAGCTACGGTGTCTGCATTGATGCCATTATATGTGACAAACACGAAACAATCTAATATTTGAGGCGCAAATAAGATCGGATTGATGGATTCATTACCTTGCTTGCGCAAAGTCCCTTTGCGGCTTCAACAACTCTTGCAGCGATCTTCTTCAAATCCGCCTCTACAAACGGCAAAACATCAGCGGCTCCTACAAATTTAGGAGAGATTCAACTCTACGCTTCTCTATCCAATCATCATCGACCATGAACATGTTAATTAAACGTCACAAAATTTCAAACAACCATTCTCAATAACACTAGTTACAGTATTAAAATCGACAGTTTGTGTTGTAAGTTGTAACACAACTCGAAGTTAACATACGTGTTTGGGCTCTCATATTTTGTAATTGTGTCGTGTTCATGCTGGAGAACCCAACACGTTTAGTAATCGGATCGTGCAACACACAATCAAAAACACTTCTTTATGACAAACTAAAGTCAATGCTTCTCAATCCACTCATCATCAAGTCATCAATCATGAACCACATATAGAGGAACCAGCTTTTCACAAACACAACACATTTGGTTCTTTTTTATAAAATACCAAAATTCTCCCTAGGCTATCATTGGCTGACCAAGTTGGTCCCTAAACCAATTTTATACCAAAATGGTCTTCTACTACTAAAAATTATCCCGTAGTTCATCGACTATTATGGTAATCTTTCATCTCTCAATCCAATAACAGTTCTTATATAAACTGACCAAAAATACTAAAACAAGTTGACGTGTAGACCATTTTCATCGACTTTCAATAGTTTAATTTGGATTTAAAAAAAATGCAACAAATTACGGATTAACTCTGCTAAATTAAAACAAAACTATTTGAAACACCGTGTAAATTGAATCAACAAAAAAATAACATAATTTGGAATCAAATTGAAAAGAAATCATACAGGACCCAACTGATCACACACTAAAAAAAATCAAAACAGAAATCGAAACTCCGGTACTTACCGGGACCGGCGAGACCCATAGCTGAAGTAGCAGAAGGCTTGGCGTGGACGAGGACGAGCTTGAACGGCGAGTTTCCGGCGAACGGAGCGAAGAAATGGTCGAGCGTCCACTGCAGAGCGTACATGCTGTGCTCGCTCTCGTCGATCGCCACGATCATCACCTGTTTCTCCATCGTCGACGCCATTGAAATTGCTTCTCTCTCTCGATCTCTGAAACTTGTTTTGTGAATTTAATTTGTGTTGAGCTGCGAGGTTGGGAATGAAGAAGAGAGGGAAATAATTAAGATATTTATAGGCAGTGTTTTTGCTCTTTTTTTATATTTATTTAGCGTGAATATTAAAAAAGGGTTTTTGATTGATCCAACGGTGGAGATTTTTGTGATGAGGATGGGAAAAAAGTGGACACGTGGAAGGTCAGGTTCGAACGTTGTTAATTGTAGGAGTTGTTTGCCTGTTTGGTTAAGGTGTTTTGGATCCAAACTCGAAGAAACTTGAAATTTGACCCGCACTTTTGTGGGTTCGGACGGCATAAAATGGACCTTATCAAATTTTGGGTCATGAAATTCATGTGAACTCGTACATTTTATATGTTAATCGATTCTATTTAGAATTTAGGGTTTAGTATAAATGTACAAATTATCATGATACAGTTCAGTTTGCAATTTTCATATGTAAACACGACCAAACTTGACTTAAAAATTGATCTTGTCATTCCACGCGGCTGGTGTGTGAATGTACGATCATGGGTTGTTTTGACTATTTGATAGTACAATTGTTTACATGTAGCAACCACTATCTTCAAAAAGATCGGTGACAAACAAAATTTAGGCTTGATTGATAAGTAATACAATATTGTCTTATAATTATCAAGTTGGACTACATGACACGGATTGATCCAACATATTTGGTAGATATGTACACGACTCAAAACGATAAAATATTGTAAATTTAACATTACTATGTTAAATAATATACAAAAAAAAGGTATTAAACAAAAGACTTGTTAGAGTTTTTTTAGATTAAACTACTATTATTACCTCTAATCGTGCGTGTTAAGTGTGTCGAAATTGTCACAACACAAACAATTAATCGTGCGTACGTGTCTTTGAGACTTAATAAAAACACAAGATGATTATTCAGCGTGTTGGTACTGCAACAACACGATCACAAAATTAGTGAACTCAAACACGCTTATTTTATGTCGTGTCGCATGTTAAAATACGAATTATCAGCTCTACATATATATTTTTTGTACTGATAAATATAAGTTTACGAATAAATGTATATGAATTCAATGTTTCTCAACTACACCTTAGCTTTTGAACCGATACATGTGCATTTTGTATATCCAATTTTACCTTCTTTTTAGCACCAATAACTATTTGTAAGAAAAAGTACGAGTACAACAAATGCACGAATTGAACATGGGTCCCTCATCTTTCTCGTTTATATTAACTTTTGACTTTTGGCTTATTTATTATCCAAACAAGCCCTTATGTTCGCTGCACACGTGTATTTTGTAATAGGATCGTGCATGTGATTGTCTCGTTATCATTGGTTCTTTAGTTTCGTTTTGGTTGTAATTTGATTGGTTAGAACTAAAGCTGTGGGACCTAGTAGACATGCTTGGCTTTACTTTCTCAATTTGTACACGCAAGCCCATTATCTTACGTGGACACCTATTTGCCACGCGTCGTTGTCAGATTTTTCATAATTTCTTATCTTAAAAATACTTTAACGCTCTTTTTTTTTTCTTTTTTCTTTTTTCTTTTTTAAATAAAAATTAATTATTTTTAAGGGCATTTTAGTCATTTTCACTGCTAACGTTAGATTTAACCGAAAGAAAGATCTTTTGATATTTTAGGGGTGCTTATAGTTCCAGACCAAAGTTTAGGGGTGCAAACTGATTT
>JAYMTK010000688.1:0-20030 GCA_036897405.1 Pelargonium myrrhifolium
GACTTACCGAATTTTTTTACCAAACATAACACCCTACTTACCGTGACTTACCGACTCTCATTTACCAAACATAACAATTTACCGGACCATCAACTTACCGAGACTTACCGGTTTCGTTATCTACTTACCGGAACTTACCGGAGTTGATCTAGGCGAAACAAACAAGCACTAAACCCCTTGAGTTTTGTTGGAGGAAAAAATTCGTATCGTAGATCAGGTTATAATATTGATTAGTGTTCTGATAGATTTCATCATGTTATTGGTAGCTTGTTTATCACTTCACAAAAATTGGAAAAAGATAAGTTGAAAATTCCTGTTTGTTTGGTTATCTATGCATCACTAGGGTGATCACCTACATGTTTATTTATAGGACTAAGTTCTTTGGGAGGTCCTTTCTTTGCACTTAGATTGATTTAAAATCTCGATATTCGTAGAACAGTTACTGACTTTTTATGATATTCTGAAGGGCTTTTCAAGTAGTTTGGAAATGTGATCAACTGTGAGTAAGCCACCATTTGTTCTTTACTGGTTTCCTAGTGTTATGTACCAAGGTCTGACTTGTGGAATCCTCTTGGGACCATATAAAGTTGATTAGGTGCCTTGATCAGATGACCTGCATTATTTTGCTTTCCTGCTGCTCTCTACTTTCTCCTATTGTTCTTGGATAGCAGTGATCAGGATAGTAGTAGTCTAGGGAACATTGTATTGTTGATCTAATTTGGTTGGTAATTTTAACATAAATATCTCATTGGTAGCATTAATTAATTAAATTTGGAATCATTATAATTGTTAAATGGGGTGTGAGGCATGGCCCGATGCTCTTTTCTTGTTATTTTGTACCTAGATATTTTGAAACTTCCTGGTAAAGCAGCCATGCATGGATCCTGCATAATCTTATGTCCTTGTGTGAACATTTGAAAATATGTCCTGGCAAACAGGCATGCTCATATAGTAGGTCTTAATTACTGAGCATGCAAGCACATCAGACACACACACATATTACCCTAATTTCTTGCCAATTCTACTATTTTTTCTTATCTAATTCATGTTATTGGTTTGTACTGTTAAATGTGTTGCCAGTGAGGTTATATTAACTTTAGGCGGCTCAAAAACAGTGCTGGAGTTCTTATGTGCTGCAAAAGAGAAAAAAAGGTCATTTCGTGTATTTGTTGCAGAAGGTGCTCCAAGGTTTGTAAAGCAGTTGCTATTTCTTTGGCAAAGAAAATTCAAATTACCTGCTTTACTTTCAATACTCCCTTTGTAATGCTACTGATTTTAATCAGGTACAAGGGACATCTTTTTGCAAAAGAATTGGTTGCAAGGGGTCTGCAAACAACATTGATTACTGATTCTGCAGTCTTTGCAATGATTTCTCGAGTAAACATGGTAACTGAGATATTTAGCTTTTTGTTTGGTTGTGAATGAAATGAACTTTTTTTGCAGAAGTTAAAATTTGTGGTGTTCAGGTTATTGTTGGGGCCCATGCTGTTATGGCTAATGGTGGGGTTATAACACCTGTTGGACTGAATATGGTTGCACTCGCAGCTCAAAGGCACGCAGTCCCTTTTGTTGTACTAGCAGGGAGTCACAAGGTAATTTGTCACTGCATGATCCCTACTTGCTATTGAGGCTTGAGCATTTCACGATTTACTCTCCTTTTTCAGAACATTCTTATTAACTGTGATAGAGAAGATAAAAAGAGGTAGTACACATGCCAAATTAGAGGGGTTTATATAAATGTTCTGATAATGCTTAGCTTCTTTGAATTCAACTGATTAACTTCTGGATGCTACCTTGTGTATCTTTGAATCACAAGCATTTTAAAGTTGTTCCAAGTTCAACATACCTTCAGAGTTAAATTCCTGTACTTTTTTTGCTCAGCAGTTAAATTCCTGTACTATTTGAAGAAGTCCAGCATTCTCTAATCTCTATTATCATCTCTTGTAAAATACCCAGCTAAATTGATCAGAAGATATTATCCTTTTTTTGTTTGCTGCTGAAATATGCCCATGAATTTACCCAAACAACTTTATTTTTTGGAGATTTTATTTTGAGAAACTTCTATGTTCTGAAAATGCTGTTTTTTACATGCCAGCTGTGCCCCTTGTATCCACATAATCCAGAGGTTTTACTGAATGAGCTGAGATCCCCATCTGAGCTACTGGATTTTGGAGAATTTTCTGATTGCATGGATTTTGGAAGTAGCATGGGTTCCCCTCTTATTCATGTCGTCAATCCAACATTTGATTATGTGCCTCCAAAGCTTGTTAGTTTATTTATTACTGACACGTAAGTTCAACTGCTTTTATGTACAGTATAAGGTTGGAGAACTTGGAATTTTGTATCCTTAATTCACTTGTTGAATATTGATAGATATTAATTTGTTGGTAACTTGAGTCCTCCGTTGCTAATAACTGCCTTAGTTAGAATCAGCTAGAATCCTATCTAATGTTTGTTTTGCTTCTTACATTTGAATCAAAATGACTTATAACTTCTAGTTACTGTGTACTTGAAATAATTGTAAGACTTTTTCTCTAGTACAGACATTTAGCTGTCTTCTACTTGATAAAACCTGGATGAAATTTCCAAAATTTTGGACTGCATCATTTTCACCTTGATCTTCCATAATTATATTTTTATATATTGTTTTTAGCAATTCCTTGATGTTTCCATTTACTTGCGTTTTTCTCATATCACAGTGGAGGGCACAACCCGTCATACATGTACCGACTCATTGCAGATTATTACTCTGCAGATGATTTGGTGGTACAGCGGAGAACTGCTTCAGGAATCTGAGTTTAGTTCCCTCTACTTCGTAATGCATTGAGTAAGTAGTTTCTATTACATAAGTTTTCAACTTTCCAACTTGTGCTTGATTTCCATTGTTTTAGTTGTTGAATTGTCAGCATATTATTCTTTATAAATGTTTGGATCTTTGGTTTTGTAAACGATCTAGTCGGCAAGCAACATTACACACAAGTACTTACAGTAAACTACTCTCTCCGTCCCAAAATGAGTGTCCTGCTTGTCTTGCATTTATGTCCCAAAACGAGTGTATTTCCTTTTTAGGAAGTTAGTTGTAACACGAATTATTAGTATCCCTTGAGTTTTAACGAACACATGCTCATGAGAATTCAAAAGTAATTGTACAGCACTAACTAACTTCTTAATTATTTCCAAAATGGAAACAGGGACACTCATTTTTGGGACGGAAGGAGTTTATTCTACTACATGAAGGCCAGTTCAAAATAACAAGTATATTCTTTATACATTTCATTATACCTAATAGATGAAGTCCACTTCAGAAGGCAATACATTTGGCAGGTCATTTAAAAGTTTGTACATTCCATTCCAGATGTGAACTGTCCCAGGTCATAAGATGAGAGCGTCCCTCTTTTGTGTGGGGATGTTTGTTGCAGTTCCTCGTCTTTTTAGTTCCTCAATCTCATTATTTTTATCATATTTAGTGATGAGAATTTATTCTTCTGGCTGACCAATCATCCTCACACATACACAAACACCTTCATTTTATGTTTGGAATGTGATATGGACCCATGGGTTTGGATAGAGACAAGGTACATTATGATGTATATTCCTAGATGATGCATGACACCTTACGGCGAAAGGATGCTTAGTGTTAAAATTAGTTATCTCATTGGTAGTTTTTAAATGACTAAAGGTGCATCTACCATGCCATTTACGGGCATCATTAACAAGCAGATGTGAACATTGTCTTTTTGATAACATTGGTGGCAAACTTTTAATTTCTATGCAGCATAACTCCAGCATTGTTTACTTTTGCATTTAAACTCAAGTTAACAGACTGATGCTTGTGAGCATGCTGTATTTTTCCATGTTAACGTAATTAGAGATGGGAGATTGCTGATAGTTTGATTTCTTGTCTATGTGCACAGCTTTCAGGTAATTTTGTTCAGAGTTTACTTGAAGAAGCATGGGGTGAGACAATGTGAAACTAAAAAAAGCTTGCGGTACAATGTTCACCTTCATAAACTCTGGTGGAAAGTTCAGGAAAACCAACAATACAAGGCGTATATGAAAAAGAAACTAGTAATCAATGAAGAGATGGCCAATTTTGTGATGCGATGGCTATGAGCTTTTGTGTTCTAAGAGTTTTTTTTTTTTTTTTTTTTTGGATCTGATTGTGATATGGTAAGGGAAGAGGGTTGTGACATGTAATACTGTTGTATTGTACTTTGCTTCAAGATTGATGTGCATTTTGCTCCTTGGATTGGAACAAGCCTGTTTTGTGGCATTTGCATTCAACTTTTGAATTCAAAAGATGCGCAGAGAGATTATGAATAATGGAAACAAATGATATAATCTTACAAGAGTGCATGGATACACATAATTTACAACCATAAAAAGGAAAATAAATTTCCCTAACTTACAACAATGTTATTCAATACCTACACTCTCCACATCAAACCAGAAAAATAGAGAAGTCCGAGCATAAATAACTCGTACTCGCTGCAATGTCAAGTCCCCATTCGTCGATACAGCCTTAGCACCCCCTTCGATTCGAGTTTCAGAAACATAGACACCATGAGTCTTCACCGAAGGAGAAAACACACCAGGGCAACTCGCTGTACTCACAATTGGACAAGAGAGATGATCCAATGGATTCGTCTCGCACTGAAGTACACAACCATCAATTGTAAGTCTTCCACTCCTATGCAGCAAGCAGCAACCCAGCTCTGCCCTAACTGTTAAGTTGGCCAATTTACACGTAGACAAGAACTCCAATGCACTGTGTTCAAGCACAAGAGAAGTGCACACCAAAGTATGGTGTTTAGATTGCAAATGTGTAGCTTGGTAATCTACTAGATGATAGCAGAGATTTTGCAAACCTGTCTGAGCCTCGAGAGCATGTAAGTGTGGTATCATCTGGAAGCTCACCTCCACCTATCTGAACAACAACATATATTGTAATACTAATAACAACACTGAAATGGTTTCTTGGTTTCTCCTACTATAATTATTCTTCTACTCGAGAATTAGTCAGACTAAGAACTCATGATTCGAGTTGGTAATTTACAGTATACATAAACTAAAGTGGAACCAGGACCCCGAGGAAAACTTATCATTGCATAGGGAGAAAGTCATTTAATTTCCAAGTAACAATGCTGACAAGATATTGAAATTTGATACAAAACCATTCTTGGTATCAAACTGCTACTTGACAAAAACCATTGTAGTTATTGGACCTACATGGAAAGAATTAACAACAATTGACCGTGTTAATTTCAACAAGCAAAGGAGAAGCTGAACAAATTGATGGTTTAGCTACTACTGGCACAAACATATAAACAAAATTAACTAGTGAATTTATCAAATTCAATCAAATGTAGTTGGCCAAGCTAAGCTCATTAAGTGATTGAAAATTATAACATATTCCCCTTTGTATGTAAATTTATATGGGCAAATTTTTGTGTGCTAAAAATATTTTGAAACCTTCAAACTTGGGATATTAAGAAAGAAAAATAGAAAAAGAAATCACAAATGGAACTTGTTCCCTTCCAAATACCCAGAGACCTTCCAAATGCAAAGGTGGACTCCACTTTCAAAAGTAAATACTCTCTCCGTCCCAAAATGAGTGTCCTTGTTTCTATTTTGGGAATAATTAAGGAGAAGTTAGTTTGTTTTGTATAACTACTTTTGAATCCCCATGAGTATGTGTTTTAACAAACGAAAGTGATACTAACTAATTTATTATGGAGATGTTATTGATGATTCATGGTATAACTAACTTCCTAAAAAGGGAAAAGAACACTCATTTTGGGATAGAGGGAATACATAGGAACCTAACAGCAGGCCCTGAAACACCTTATTCTTTCTCTTCTAATAAATAGCCATAAGACATACCAGGCACAGTGGCTTTGTAATCTGAATATTAGACGCCAAATGACTCCCGCCTGCTGCAATAAGAATTGTGTCCCCAGGTCTAGATGGGGCAAAATATAATGATTTTTTGTTACCCAATGCATAACACAAAAGTAACTGAAGGGAAAAATTAACCAACCTTGCAGCTGAGACAGCCGCTTCAATGTTGGGAAAAACACCAGGCTCAGATGATTCTTTAATGGATCGATCTACTCGCAACCACAAGCGAGGATGACATGCCAGGTAGCGCCATCTGTGGCAAACCAGGGCGGTGTTATACCGATCTGCAAGCTCAATAGCAATTTGTGACAGAAACGACATAAAATATTTTTCACGCGCATCATCAAATAACAGTATGCAACAGGGAAACTAGATGCACACCTAATATTACTGACACTAATCTTAAGAGACAAAACCATATGATAAAGCCACATAAGATGAACTGTGTTTACAATGTACTACTGAACACACCCACAAAGAACGAAAATAATTAGTACAGCAAAGTTGTGAGTTTAACGTGAAAGATTTCCCTCATTTCTTTTATGACTAGACTCTCTTCTCACCAGACACCTCCAATATCACTACTTTCACTCACATTCTATCTGCATCCCAGAAAGCCACCATCTACATAACCTCACTCACCAGCAGATCCTATTGAGCCTTAACAAGCTGATTTCTAATTTATTTGCGAACAGATCTCTACTTTTTGATAAAACACAGTGCACCCGAATTTCACAATGAAAGTGAATTATAATAAAACTAGTAGCTGAGTTTCTTACAACCTACTTTGAACCCGAAAAGCTCGGCTGTAAATCTATTGCAACAAAATTGAAACAGCCAAAGGTCTAAGCTCAAGAATACTGAACCCCTCACCGTGCAGGCTCAGTACCAATACTATTCAAAGCTTCAAACAAAAAAGTTAGGAACTTTACAAACTTCAGTACCTAAATTAACAATTTCATACCCAAAAAACTCACTACCCGCCAATCCCAACAAAAAATGAATCACACCCACCTTCTCTTTCTCCTCTCATCCCAATCCCAATCCCAATCCCAATTTCACATTTTTAAAATTAACAAAACTGCAATTTTTGAGCAGAAGTAAAATTGGGCAGAAACAAACCCTAATCTCGAAACAGCATAACATTTCATAAATTGGGTCTTGCAACGGTTACACAGATATGTAGATATTGGGCTGTGATTGTTCAAAGAAACAAATACCTGGAAGAGGAGAGAGGAAGCTGAAGATGTGCATGAGACACCCATCATCAAGATTGTTTATAAGCGAAGAAGAAAGGGACTTTCTGGTCTTTTTGGCGTTGTGTCGCTTCCATTTTCGCTCATGGCTAGCTTCCTGTAGCTGCTCCATTACACTCCTCTCTCTCGCTCAGGTCAGTAGCTGTTGGGATTGGTTTCACATGGATATCAGATTAACCACCGTTTTCAGAACAGAACAGAACAAGTCCGCTACAAAGTGGTCTCCGATATGTTAAGACCGAAACGTAGCCAATACGAGTTCGGATATGGAGTATTATTTTATTTTTGGGCCAAACGTGAAGTACAATGTTTATCAATTTTGTTTCACCGAGGTGCGTTTCGTTAAATTGGCGGATGAATATGTCAAAACTAACTGACGCGGTTAAAAATAAATAAAACATATTTGTACTATTATTCTTTTCAGGAACCTCTAATTAGGGATGTCAATTTATCCTGAAATCGACGGGGACCTGATGCTCCCAACCCAAACAGGGCAGGAAATGGGGCGGGAAGAAATTCCCCGACCGGGAAACGAGGCAACCATAACTCGTCTCGTCCCAAACTCGATATATTAATTAAATGATTAATTAATACTTTTATTTGTATTTTAGTACTTTTTTTATTATTTATAGAAATGAGTACTTATTCCAATAATAAAAAAGTCAATCAATATGTTACAAAAAGGACTAAAAATCTAGTTTAACTATAACCCAATGTTGTTTAACGGTCAGGGCCCGGAAAGACCGATACTGAAACCACAGACCTTTAAGTCTTTAACATGCATTGAACGCCTAAAATCCAAGGCGACTACTCTATCTCCCAAAAATATAGACATGACCAACCCTGACGCACCAAACCTACCACCTGTCAGTGCTATCCGACCCACGTCATCTCTAACTGTAGACCATGACGGGCTCTAACTCCACCTACGGAACTGAAAGGCAAACGAGTTATAGATAGCCACCCTAAACCCACCTCCAACTATGCCTTCAAACCGGGTTGTCATCCCGATCATCCTCCTTGTCCTTCTCGTGATCTACTTCCTCCTCCTCTCCTTCCATCTCTACCGCCCAAGCTCCCGGCTTCCCAACCTCCAATCCACCAAATATAAACCAGATGTATGGAAGAATTTAGGTTAGATTAGTTAGACAACAGAAAAACTCCACCGATCTAACGAAGCACCACCGGATCTCCAATGAACCACCAATAGACTGAAGCATCGTCGCCTCCGCTTCAAGGAGCCGCGCTGTCGCACCCCTACAACAAGCAGAAATCACCTCCGTCGATCTTGGCCACACAACTTGGCAGAGAGATGGCGACTCACAAGTGCTGACACTGACTCCCGACCCTTGCCGCCGAATTGAGACCGAAACGTGAATGGAAGCTGGTCGTAGTCGACGAACTCAATCTCAATCCAGCCTTGATCGATCACCGCAAATAGAATCGAACCCAGTAGTAGCCTAGGCTTTGCCTCCATCCCTGTCGAATCTCAAAAACCCTCAGACCAGGATCCACGACCACTCGCCACCGAACTTGGAGCAAAAATGAGATTGGAACCCTTGCGCCGCCTTCAACACCGACTCACCTTCTACACCTATCTAGCGTACGCAGGAAACCGTAGAGGAATACTAATTATAATGTTTTTATTTAGGATAATTAATGGATAATCCGACACAACTTGAGACTTGAGTGGATAGAAAGTGAAATTTCTCTTAGTACTTAAATATGAATAATATTAAGTTTTGGTCATTTCTAATTAAAAGTATGTACTAATATATAATACTTTGATATTGCTTGTGACCAATATTTTATTTAATATTTAAAAAGTAAAAAATTATATATATATTTTTAAAATTTTTATATATTAAATAACATAAAATTTGACAAAACGGGATGGGTTATGGAAAACGGAGTATCCCCGTCCCCGAAAAGGGCACGAGGCATGGGGTTAGAGAACAAGGCGGGGACGGGATCACATAACCCGCCCCATTGTCATCCCTAGGCTCCAATACACTTTCATTCGTGATTATCATTTAATAACACATGAAATTATTTTCTCTAACCTTTAAGTTATCTTCAAAGATGATGACACCGACAACTTTTTTGTGTCTTCTTAATTTCAAATTTTTGTTTTCGACCATGTGGGATAATTTTGCACTTCCATAGTTGACTGACATTTTTGGCTAACCGATTGGTCTAGTTAATTAGAATTAGCGACCGATTCTAATTTACAATTTTATCAAGTTCATAAAAATAAATTGCATGGCCGGTTAACCGACCGTGCATACCCCTATTTACAAATATTTGGAGCATAGAAACGAAATCTAACATTAACACAAGAGGGAGTTGTCATCTACACGTCAATGAGTTGGGTAATATTACGTTGATATTTTACTGATTTAATTGTCAATAAACAATTCACATAAACTGGCTGGTAATTGATCTTTAAAAGGTGAAGGCAACATGGTCCTCATCTCCTTTAAGGAGCAAAACATCCATCGTTACCAAACAAACTACAAACCTACGTGGCACTTCCTTTAAGGAATGAGTTAACAAACAACCACTTAATTATGCAACAATTACTAATGATATACTCATAATAAGATATATTTTTTATCGGCAAATGTACTGATTTTATTCAAATTTCTGAAACAAAAATAGATAAACAGTTTGTACTCGGGATGAGACACAAAGTCACCATATACACCTAGAGAAAAAAAAAAGTCATTAAAAGAGATTTTAATAACTTGACTCTTGGGAAAAGACAATGGAGTTACCAAATAAATTTGGAACCAAAACAATAAATGAAGACGCGAAACCCTAAGAGTTGACAAGGGACGCCGGGACTTCGCATCTCTACAGCACCGAGGAGAGGCACTCCGCTGAACAGAGATTGATGTTCCGGAAGAAACGGGGCGCGTGAGGCGCGAGGGAGCTGCGGCTGCCCGATGGATGTCACATCGAAGAAGGCGTTTCTGATGGTGAGCGTCGACTCCAGTGGATCTGAGATTGACCGGCCGACAACACCGGCGAAACCGAGGTGATGGGTTGTGAGGCGGCCGAAATCTGGACGGTGGACAGATTCAGCCGCCGATGGAAGCAGAACATCACGACGGAAGGCACCGAAGACGACAAGCTGGAGACAACGACAGAGTTACAACGGAGATGGCGATGGACGGCTCGAATTTGGGCGACGGAGCAGCGGTTGACATGGAGGCAACGGAACACGAGAATGAGGGGCTCTGATCCGACGAGAGCGGCAAGATCCGGCGAGGATCCAACCGCCAAAGGAGACGCCGGTGCTAGAAGAAGGAGGAGGGAAAAAAGAAAAGAAGAAAGGAGAAGGAGAAGGAGAGGCTCTCCGGCGGGATACAAAAGAAAATGTACGCCACCAACTTCAAAAGAAAGCAAAACACTTGGGTTGAGACGACATGGAGTAACACTTTCATTTAATCTTGGAGCAAAACTTGTTCTTGCCAAACACCCAACATAGATAGAAACATTCGCAGCCTCAATGAAACTTAAGAAAGTATATAAAGTGGAGACCACAGAATGTACAAGAAAGATACTAAATTAACTACAACAGTCCAAATTGGATAACCTCAGGTATAGGGCACCACAATGCGAAGAAAGCATGTTAATCTGAAATACACCTGGGATATCATCTTCAGCTTGAAAGGAAAACATAAACACCTTCTACTTCAAATTCATGTCGATATTCACAAAGCCAGATTTGTCCCTCAACATATAAAGATGATAAACTTCATGTTACAATAACCCAGAATTCTAATGAACTCTTGACATGCTAAGATGAAGAGGACATATGCTTCCAAGACCGATACTATTAGTAACATATCAAGCACCGTACGTACCAAATACCAGCATTATAATAAGATTTTGGTCTCAGTAGACACACATAGAGGTGCATCAAATATATGTACAGACTAAACAAACTTGATAATTGGCACATATCAGTCTGCCAACACTTATTCACACCAAGTAGCTTCAGTATCCAACACAAAACTAACGACATAGTAAATTACACTCAAAGTCGTCACCTTGAGACGGTTGGGGATATATAACACTCTTTCTTTAGGTCGTAGATAGATGAGATTAATGATGACTTCAAACACGCATGCACTTTCTTGCAATTATGTGCGGACAATGATATATAAGGATCTTGTGACGATAAGCTCTTTGACCCACATGTGATGGAGAATCAGTTGGCTGACAATGACATAAAACCTTGGTATTATACCATGAAACCATAAAATCACAAATATAAAGTACATCAGTATGCATGGAAGAGAAAAAGAAAGGAACTACCCATATTCTTGTTTCACTAAGACGCGTTAATCTTCAGAGCTCCGCCATCTGCAAGGCTAGTGATTGATGCATTCTCTGACATGTCCATGTAATGACCGGTCCTAAACTGATCAACATGCTGGGAATCATACAATGGGCAAGAATTTTGAAATCCTTGGTGAGAAAAAGTTTGTTTGATTTTAGAGTTTTCAGGCAAGCATCCCATTGGCAAGTTCTTTAGGCTTGCTGTTCTGTGTTCACATGGAAGCTTGGTATAAGCAGATAATTCAGGTGCCGCGGTATATTTTACTGGTACATTCAAATGCCCATGAAAGAGCGAATGAGCCACCATTCTATCTGTATGATTGGTCTCTGTTTCCATCTCAGGCATCCTTGCATACCTTCAGTATCATAAGATCAAGGAAGGAAAGTAAGAAAACAAAATTCAGAATACTTGTAACCAAGCTTGTATTGATACTGTTGATTTCACTTTGTAAAAGTAGTTTGGTGATATATATACAAGAAAAATAATCTAAGCCAAGAAAATTGTAGCTTAGACCTAGCTAACCAATAAAAACTTGGCACCTCATTAAATGTCATCCATCCAATATCATGACAGGTCTATGAAACTTAAAATTGAAAGGAATGGATAAATGTCCTAATTGAATCTAAAACAGGAAACTGCAAAACTTCACTTACTTGTTACGTCTACTGGTTTCTTGTCTAAAAATTCCATGTTCTTCCCTGTTAGTACTACTTGTTTCATCAGCATACTGCCTTTGCACTGCATTTTGGCACAACCGGAACAAGCTATCTCGTATGCAAAGTCTTAATTTCATGTCCAACTGTAACAAAACATTGCTTTCGCATTATAACTAATTATGAAGTACTCAATCAGGAAAATGATTCACTTGTGAGTCAACTCACCTTTGCAACAATATCTTGAAGCTGGTAAAGTATTGTCTCTTCCCAGGAATAAACATCAATTGCAACAGAGAATGCATTGGAGCCATCGTGCTCCATAGTTGAGCATGGGTCAAGAGAAGGAGGATTGCTAGGATATTCAGCTTCAAGATCAGCTCCCCCTACATTTTGAATATGATTCTCTTGAGAACCTTTTTGAGTGGTGCAATGATCCGAAGATGAGATTTGATTGTTAAACTGCTGCTGCTGTTTCTGAATAGCAAGCATAGCCTTCATTTGCTGCCGCCTCCTTAATTTATCAATTTTCTCTTGAGGTGTCATGGTTTGATGTGTTGTACAAGTGTCTACTGACTTGTTGACTGAATTTGTACTGACTGGAGACACTGTACAACCAGAAAGCAAAGGCTGATGCTTAAGTTCTCCAGATTGCTTGTGGTATAGCATAGACATAGTAGGATGTGGATGCGTAAGATTTTCGTATGCAGAAGGGGGCACAAATTGATTAGATAGACGCTGGTTGTGCAAAGACTCTGGTCCTTGAAGCTGCCTCTGATGAATGAGGTTTGACGAGGGGTGAAGCATTGAAGGTAGCAATTGGTTCTTGAACTGACTGGATTTCTCTCCAGGTGAAGGCCATCTATCATACAATTCTTGCAGTGCATTCCCTTTATTTCTTTCTTCAGACTTCTGGCTTTTCAACAGTTTTCTTTGCCTACAAAACTGAACATGTAAACATAATAAGAACAAAAAGGCATCAAATACTCTTTCAATCATGAGATATTGCGGTTTTCAATTGTAAACACAACCAAATAATGACTACAGTTCACTTGTATCATTTCAAAAGTCAAACACTTAGCACCTCAATCACAGGCAGTTCAAGATATTAAAGACCTGATCAAGGAGTATCTCAGCGGTACATTTAGCAACTGTCAGAAGTGTATTACTTAAAATAAAAATTATCCTTGTTTGAAGGGACAGTCATTATTGTTGCCTCATTGTGAAACAGATCATTTTCTTTTCATAGTGGATTCAGCCATTTTGCCACTACTAGGTCAGACCAGCACCTTACTTGACTCCTATTAGGTGGCTCATCCGTCTTAATTCAACTTAATAGTTCAATGAGAAGACATGTTCTGATAGAACCTAATCAAAACAGAGATATATAAGTAGAAGCCAAGCCCAATTTCTCATTAGAGATTTTCAAAGATAACCTCCCCCTCCCACTTAAGGTCTATTAGGACATTGAGCTCAACAACCAATTAGCAATGAGTGGAGAAACCCATATGATTCATAAGTAGCAGGGAAGCACACATTAACTCGATCTGGGACTACTTCAACCCTACCCAACACACAAAGGTCAGACAACGAAATTGAGAAATGGCCCTAGGGAAAATTTATTGGGAAGATCCAAATGAGAATTCACAAACAACCATACCTTATCTGCAACTTCATTTGAGGCCGCAACATTTGGAGAAGTAAGGCGAGACTTTTTGACAGTGGTCTTTTCTGCCACAACTGGATCTTTCTGCAAAAATCAAAGAAATCTCAAACCTTTTACATGGTTTACTCATTCAAGGGAATAGAAAGAACAGCAATTAACATACTGCAAGCTGGATGTTGGTACCTGCTTCAGTACAAGCTTACTTTTAGTTCCAGCATATTTTACATGGTTTATGTTTGCATTTGAGTTCTGCAGACCATGATATGCAGGATCATCCATTTTCCCACAGCCAAGAGTGAAGAAATTGTCATCTTCCTGCACACATTCTGTTTTGATTTCAAGATGCTCAGTTATATTCCTCAATGATCCTAACCCCAAATCCAGAGAGTCCACATATATGGGAGAGGATTTTACTGGGCCGTTAGTTATATCCTTAGAAGAGGACCATAGTTCATCACCATTACCAAGACTCACATCGCTATATATTGGGTCTTCATTGCTGAAAAACCATCACTTATGAGAATATTGAGTCAGATAAATACCATTGTATATGAGAAGAACTATTGGAAGTGGGAAAGAGAAAGCAATATAGGAAACTTCTTCACAAAAGCGCTCCAAAAACTTATAAAATTTAAAGACATTCATCTAATATTCAATACATCAGGCTCATGTCTAATTTTAGTTGAAGACATTACATTAAAAAGAAAAATCCAAGAAATGCAAGATAATAAGTGTAAATGTCTCCTTAAAATATAATAATCATAATAGTGTTAATATTAGTTTTAAACATACAACAAGCATCATTTGATAAAAATAGTTAATATTTAAGATTATATATAGTGCGGCTCTGAATGAGAGAAAATAATGAACAAATTAGAGGTCCAGATGAACAACCATGTTTGCAAAGATTTTGGTGCTCTTCCAGCAAGAGTTAAAAAATTAAAATTCCAAGTAAGATTGTTTATGTATATATGACTGAAAGTTTCCATTAAAGAATGTTGACAATATTAGGCTTCAGAAGAATACACCAATTTTGCATTACCTGAAAATTTGGTCAAGATCATCAAAGCTTCCAATGTTTGCCCAACCATCGTCCACAAAACCACCTTTATCTTTACCTGTAGGTGGAATTTGAAAATTTTCAGGATCTTCACAAAAATCAGCAGTCCACAATAACAATGGGAGATTAGAAATTATCAGCTCACAAAGAAATTGTGACATTTTATATATATTTTAATACATGAAATCCTCATTACCTCTAGATGAACCATATTTTGTAGTTCCATTTATATTTTGTGAAACTTCAGTGCCCATGGAATCTTGACCACTTTCAGCAGCATTTGATAAGGATGAACCGGGCCATGAGTCCATGCTGAATCTTGAGGCAGACATCTCTTTATTGAAACCACCATCCACCTTTCTACCACAAGCTTCATCTTTAGTCTGGTGTATAATTTTCTCAGTCTGCCTCATATAATTTTCATCAGTGTCACCAGCCTCACCCCATACTATGTTTGCAAGCTGAAATTAAGAATAAGCATCAGCATGCCATGTAAGAACAATGAGATCTCAGTGAAGATTGAGTCTATGACCAATTTTTGACACAAATAATTGGAAAAAAAAAAAAAACTTTAGTTTCTCAGTGTTGCATGCGTGTAGATAACTTCAATGTTTGTAAGTCATCAAAACTTGCATTTCCTTTATAGTTTATGCCATATTTCCATAAGTCAAGATAATAACTGATAGTATAATTCCATTTGTAATGTGAATGATTCAGAATATGGATACCCTTTTGTCATATTAAACTTTTAGTTGAGTTGGATTTTTACATGGTATCATAGCTTGATTAACCAAGAGGTCACATGTTGGAGTTCTGCTGCCACTCTAACTATAAAAAAATTGTTAAAATCCCAGCACAAGACAAAATGAAGAGTTTTGCATGGACCATGTGCAAAGCGATAATGGGCTTGCACGTGAGGGGTGTATAAAATAAATTGGACCTTCAACTATCAGTTTAAACTTTTAGTTGAGTTGGTGTTATACACCTTTGTGTGATGACCAACAGTTACAGGAACCAAGATGCCCTATCACCATTGATAGTAAATTGGTGTATATCGCTTAGAAACTATTGAGCATCCTACGTCCATGTTAATAAATAGTTATATCTAATCTTAATTAAGATATGCATAGCTGTATTTAATGGAAACGAGAAATAAACAAATACTACAGAGGCTATATAGTGCCTACCAACTCTAGTAAATCTGTAAATGAAATCAAGCTTTCAATTCATTCAAACTTGTTCCTATAGGTTGCATATTCCATTTTTAAAATGGCGGATTTCACTTCATGTCGCGTAATGCTTGTAAGAAAGCATTGACCTGTACCCAAGGTACATCCATACGTGTTCCGGATCCAGGTTTGTGGTTTTGAGTCAATAACTAAGTTTTCAAAACTCAGGGCTGCTTTGAATGATGTCTTGAGTTCAGTTTAGGGGGTGGATATATTATATATATGTCCTGATGCCCATTTACTGGAACACAATTATCTCCAAAGCTGTTTCAGTATCTTTTTTCCAAACACACCTTAAATCCGTACCTCTTAATTAAATATCATGTAAATTCAATTCCAATTAAAATTCCTTATTGTATTCACTTAAAATTGAAAATGATTAAATACCTTCAGCCCTTATTCATAAATTACTAGGCATTATACAGAATATTTTGCAGGTCTTTACATATTATTGCTAGAGTTACGCTGTGTGTCCCAAATTTTGTACAAAATGATTTGTCAATTAATTATTTTATTGATGAGTTGACCGAATCACAGCACGCCACATGTACAATAGTCTTATAAATTGGGCGCTCCGTGCCATAAATTCACGGGAAGGTTGTGGTATTATAGATCGGATTGTTATTCGTTTAAACTTAATTTTAAGCCACACGTAGATTGCTACAAATTTATCGGGACAAATGATACTTTTCTATTGCTAAACAGAACCAGCTAATCTATTGTAATAACATAAGTAAAGTCTCTATCCAGACAAACAAAAATTGACATTTCAACAAAAGTAGTATAAAAAGGAGCCCAAAAATTCAGCAAAGCGACTTGACATTTCAGCTAAAATTGCTTCACAAATCAATAATTGACACTTGAAAACGATTAAAAACAAAAGTTACCTCGTCGTCGTTCCAATCAAACATATCTGGAGAAACAGCAGCAAAATATTAGGAACTGAAAGTAAGCAGCGCGAATTGATCCGAGCATCTCCAAATTAATTAACTTGGAAGAAGCAAAATGAAATGTGAAATTTCAGAGCGAATCGAAGAGAAGAAAAAGGTAAGAGATTCTGACTTCCGAGTGCATGCAATGAAATGCAATGCAAGAAGAAAATGAAGAAAAGAGAGGGAGTTTTGTGTGTGTGTGTGTGTGTGTGTATGGGTTAATTAGGCAGCCAAACACAAACAGTTATTATGTTTGCCTTTTCGGGAGAGGCAGCGGAACAAAAAAGCGGTGAAGGAAAAGGACCTCTACCACTTCTTCGACACGTGTCGGTGTGGGACATACACAAACTTGTGGCCAGGACGGACCGGACACCAGTTGGTTTTCCATCTTACGCCTCCATGTGATTGGGTCGGGGGCTCTACTGGCTTTTCACTCCCCTGTTTTTTTTTTTTACCCGCTGAGTTACACAATAGAGATAACTATCTCCTATGAATCCAAAATCTCACATTATTCGATCAAACGGGGTTCGAACCCACACCCTCCTATGAAGGGTTACGTGTGTCTTACCATTTAGTCATCTAGGGTACCCTATTATTTTTATTTGTTATATTATAACTACCGAAATTTTAAAAAATATTTTTAAAATAGCAAATATATTGTAAAATTAATACTTTATTCGTCTTAAAATGAGCGACATTATTTTTTATTTGAGAAAAATTACAAAGAAGTTAGTAAATATCCTATATTTACTTTTGTATCTCATGATTATGTGTTAGAGTATATAATACTAACTTATTATTAGGACATTACTGACAATTCATGTACAACTAACTTTCTAAAAGAAAAAAGTGGATACTCATTTTAGGATAAAAATTTAATTGAAACAAAACATTCATTTTGAGACGAATAGAATACTACTTGATGCTACCCAAAAATTCATAAATCCCAGAACGAATCAGAGCTCAACACATGACACCCGAGCGCCACGTCACCCATGCGTAGATGAACCCAACCCATGGGCCAAAATCAGCCACGCAAGGCTCAAGGCCCAACTCCGCTTTTTACGGTCCGAAAAGACGAGTCCATGAGCGAGGCCCATCGGTCTGGCTCAAGATCAATCTCCGGGGACCCCAAGGTCCCGGAATGACTTGTTCACACATTTACCCCTAGAGAGGACCTAACGCTCCCAGCCCTCCACACTTGTCTTGATCAACCTCGTCCTCAAATTGCCTTTCTCCACGGCCTGGATGTGGAGGCCCGAGCGAGCCACATGAGTATCACGCTAGGTCGCGCCCCTGTAACCATCGTGAACTCGGGATAGGAATCTTCGGGTCAAGAATCGGGGACACAATTCTCGGGGACGAAATCTCTGGTACAGGAAATTGGGGAGACGAAACTTTATCCCCAACCGGGGCCCACTCCGTGGTCCCCCATAGTACAACCTCGCCAGGTGCTAACACATGTCCACCACTGGTAAGGTCTATAAATACCCTTCTCATGGTAAGAGAAAAAGATCTCATTCTCGCGATTTACTGTTCACTGAACTGAGACTCTCTCTAGATTTTCTCTCTCTAAAGCTCTTTACCTTCATTCGGTGTTTTCCGGCGAGAATCTTACTCCCACGCCTGAGGCGGTGTCCCGGAATCACCCCAGGTCTCATCGTTCTTTGGTTTTCTCATTTTGAAGACTCATCCCAGAACATCATTTTCAGATCTAAAAATGAAAAAGATTGAACAACCAAGACGTGTGTTCCAAGTATCCGAACCTCTTTCTTGAGACCCAAAAGCCAGACCCATCGGACCCTCCCACGTATTAGACCCTAGAATCAGAAAGCCCGATCACCAACTCCAAGAATTAAACGACAACACCCCCTATGCGTTTTAGCTTTTGAAAAATCAAGGCGCATCACTACAAATCCATGTCAAAGTAAAATATATTAGAACACCAATTACTTATAACTTTATAATATTTTAGAAAATGACCTAATTTTTTATTTTAAATGAAGGTAAAGATTCTGATAATCAAAATAAAATTATTATTACAAAACATTATTTGGGATTATAAAGATTAATGGAGATGGTCCGACTTTTGGGAATGAGAAGGGAGTGGGAGCAGGTTGGGTGGCAAGGAACAATGAGGGGCTATGTGTTGGGGGAGGATGAAGAAGGTGGGATGGAGTGGACCTAAAGGCTTCCATTGTTGAAGCCTTATAGCGGTTTTAAGAAGCACTTATTTAGCTTAAGCAAGAAGAGTGACAGAACATCGTCATTGAGAGCGACGCTAGCTCGGTTATCTCAGACCTCAAGTTAGGACTTGTGATGCGCAATTATAGTTTAATTATTAGGGATGGGTGGGAATAGTTTAATGTAGTCAAAAGTTACGAAAAATAGTTCAAGGTGGTCCACTGCAAAAGGTGACAAGTACAAGTTAATCATATGTATTTTTCCCTTAAATACAACAAGGCCATGATTTAGGTTCCATAGTGAAAATTTCAGCATTAAAGAAAACTTGCATTTTTATTGTTCGTAGAAATTTATTTTCTCCGCAAGTAAAACTCGATGAGAATGAGGATGGAGATGAAGATAATTTTTTTCTAGAGGCTATGGGATTTGGATCGCCAATCCCCACCCAAGCTCGGACCCGTGACCATATTTCTATTCGGTTCCTCTACATCAATTGCATGTAGAATTAGATGAAATGGGTAAAATGTACGTAGAAATTTGAGTTTTTGGATGAGGAGAGTACTACACAATCATATTCACACATGAATTAAAATTTAATAACAATTAGTGATGCTACATAAAAAATCATAAGTATTACAGCAAGTAAAAATTGTTGGTTTTTAGGGTCATTACCCTTTCCCTAGGGTACTGTCCTAATAACTAAATGACTCTTAAAGGAGTAGGACACTTGAATTAATTTACTATGGGATTAGGACCTTTAATTTAAGGTGGAAATCCATAGTTGAAAGCCTCTTAAGT
>JAYMTK010000689.1:0-20026 GCA_036897405.1 Pelargonium myrrhifolium
TAGGGACTCAATTTGAGTCCCTTTGATGCAGATGCTCTAAGTGATTTTAAATGAGGTGTCACTATCTTATTGACTTTGTTAAGTTGCAACTGATATACATTTTACCTATATATATATATATATATATATATAAATGAGTGTCTGGTTTCTCAGTCATATTAATTAGTTGAGAATCTCAGCCAAGACACACAGAAATATGAATCCGGGCGGGCGCTCCGCACCCAAAAATTTATTGAAATGAGTATGGATGTTAATTAAAAACGTGTAATCACCTCATTAATTATGATTTATTATCCGAGAGTCTTAACCATTAAATTAAGGCTGAGATATTTTTTTTCTCAATGTAAATGAGAATATATTGAACAGAAAACTGGAATATAAACAGGCGGAGAAAAAATATAATATTGATGTGAATGCGTCACGGAACAGAAGAGAAGATATGCCCCATTTTAGATTCTTCCCACTGAGCCGCACGTGGCCTCCACTCGCCGCCGAATCTAACTTTATAATCGACGATGCGCGTTCAACGTACGCGTCATCACCAAATATATATACATATATATTCCAACACAGCAGAACCTGGTCCGTACACGTGTCATATCTTTCATCTATCCATCCACGTGTATACCACCCCGACCTTTGTTTTATTTTTATTTTTCTGAGCCGAAACAATCCATAAAAGCGTCAGATTTACAGCTCCTCAGTTGCCACCTTATATAAACAAATCGGAGCCCTCACAATTTCCTCATCCTCTTCTCTCTCTCTCAATTTAAAGAAAAGGTGAGTTCTTTTCTTATAAATATTTTAAAGATTTATGCTATGTTGTTGGTCTTTTTCATTGATTTTATGAATATCTAGTTTAGTTGTTCATATGGGTTAATTTGAGTTTATTTGATCATGTATTCGTGGATACGGTGTGTTGTGTTATTTTCACATATTTTTAATTAGGTTGTTCTGATATTTATTTTAAAACATTTGTCATGTTTTGTTAAGGTAGTATATTAAATAAATTTTTTTCGTTTTTCTTTTAATAAGATAACTATATGTATATTTTAGTGCTATAGATTGTTCTGTATACTTTAAAAACATACAATTTTATTATAATTTTATTTGTTTCAATGTTATACAAATTGGATTAGTATTTTAGTTCACGAATGAAATCAATAATAATGAGATTCTCATTCATCTTCGCATTGTGAAGATGATCACATTCTCATCTCAAAAGTATTTAACTCAAGCGTTGCATTCATACAATGGAACCATCAAAGAAGTTTAAGCTAAGCATTGACTATATATTGCTCTACTATATATTTCAGAATAAATGTTATGTTTTTTTTAATTGGTATACCAAATAAATGTTTATTTTTCTTTAAAGAGGATAATTATGCCTGAAATATACAATTTAAAGTGGACTTATCATAATTTAATTAATTATTTTAATGTTATACATGTTGGACTAGTGTTTTCGTTCAGGGATGAAATAAAAAATAATGAAATTCTCTTTCTTCATATTCACATCATGAAGATGAGCTAAAATGAAAATCTCATTCTCATCTCGAAATTTTTAACTCCAGCCCATATTCATACAACAGAACTATTAAAGAAGTTTATGTACATCTTTGGGAATATCATCAATACTAGCTAGTATTCCAATTTCACTGGATTTATGTGTACATTTTCAGCCTTCACAACCCGAACGATCTTCCCTCAACAAGGTACATGGTTAAGGTTGAATCGGAGCTTCCAACCGCTTTCAATCCATTTGCAGAGGCAGAGGAGGAGTCGGGTGCCCCGGGAGCGAAGGAGTATGTTCATATCCGCATCCAACAGAGGAATGGAAAGAAGAGCCTAACCACGGTGCAAGGGCTGAGGAAGGACTTGAGCTACCAGAAGATCCTCAAGGACCTCAAGAAGGATTTCTGCTGCAATGGCAATGTGGTTCAAGCCGATAAAGATGTCGGGAAGGTGATTCAACTTCAAGGCGATCAGAGGAAAAACGTCTCGCATTTCCTCGTTCAGGCCGGTCTTGTGAGGAAGGATCAGATCAAGATTCATGGTTTCTGAGGAACTTGTGTTTCATCATTGATATTGGTGTTTTTGTTGAAGTTTTGTGTTGTGATCTTCTTGTGGTATATGACTTTACCTTGTTTTGTTGTTGTTGTTGTTTGTGGTTTATGTGATGGGTGTTCTAGTTGATCTTAATAAAGGTTTCATTTATGCTACAAAATCACAATTAGGCGTGCTCATCGTCTAATTATTACTTTTTTTCACGTTTGTTTGAACATATCAAAGATTGGCTTATAAAAGTTTGAGTCTAAACATAACTTTGACGTGATACAAAACCATAAGTTTCAAGAACACACGCGTGAAGTGAAAATTATTGTATGATTGTCTATTTTGTATTCAACTACTACAGAGTACTTATAAGAATAGCTCACTAGTCGTGATTGATGCGAATATTTAGGAAATAGAAAATCCAATGTGCTCGTAAAACTTCAAAATACATCAAAACTAGACATGTGTAGTTAAAATTGAGTCTTGGACTAGGGTGTGTATATCACGAATCAAGTTGTATGGATCATGTGTCCGATCAAATGATTTGTGGGCCAAACGACATGTGTTACTGGCAAATTTGTGCCCGCAAATCCCTCGCAAATGTTGTCGCGAAAAGCACAAATTGTCTCCAATAGGCTGAAATCAAGAAATAGTAAATAGCTCAATACTCTTCTAAAGAAGAACTGATACAAGAAGATACCAAACACAAACTTATGATTATGAATCACAAAACACAAACTTGATCTCACAAGACACTGAGTTTTATGGCACATAGAAGATACCAAGTGTGAGTTACAGTTTCAATGAAAATCGATATCTTAGTAACAAAGGAATAATGGTGAAATAGGTCCCGAACTTGTAAAAACTCACCGTTATAGTTCCTGAACTTTGAATAAGCTACTTAGGTCATGAACTTTGATATTGTGGGTCAATTTAGTTCTTCCCGTTAGTTTGAGTTAACTGTTCCGTTAATTTAGTCATCACCACGTCAAAGTTCAGAGACTAAAACGGTGAGTTTTTACCAGTTCAGAAACCTATTTAACCATTATTCCAGTAACAAAACAAAAACTTCAAGTAAAGATCAATAAAACCAGATCAAAAAGAGCAGGAGAAGCTACCAATTGTGCCTTCAAATGGGCTTGGAAAAATATTCTAAACAAAGATTACTCAAATATATATGAGGCCAAATTGCTGCAAGAAACCAAACAAAATGAAGAAACACCTAGTGCAGAATACAAGATTATCAAATATGTACCAAGACAACAACTTGTACATTCATACATTAAGGGGCTGTTTGTTAACTCCATCAAAAAAGTGCTATTAGGGAGTAAGAGGTAAAAAGGAAGAGAGAGAGTCTATATGAAATTTGGGTTGTGTTTGTTAAAAGGAGTTGTAAAAGAAGGTGTAAAAGGAGTTGTGTTTGGCAAAATTTGTTGTAAAAGTAGGTGTATTATTGTACAAAGACTAAAATGCCCTTAATATGAAAATTGATATTAATTAAATCTGAAGTAATCAGAGCCGTTGGATGAGATTTTGAAAATTCCTACTATGACTTTTTGATCCAACAAACATGTTAAATTGTGGTGGAGTCCGTTGTTGTGACATAAATCCGGGAGGCCCAAACATACTTGGAAATTGTTGTCATTCATTATAATTTCCCGGATATTGAGAGAACCAACTAGGGTATTGACTTCTGTTGTTGTTTTGTTGGTCATTTGTAGGAGAATTAAAAGGATTAGGGTTTTCCTTATCCATATATGTACGATCAAAAGAACAAAACAATTATTAAGATATTAGCTACTCTATTAATTACCGGCCCAACAACACAGTTGAGTGGTCGATCAATTCATATAGTTGGTTGACCAATTCATACTCTTGGTCAACCTATTCATACTTTTGGTTAGCCAATTCAAACTTTTGGTCGACCAATTCAAACTGTTGGTCGACCAATGCATATTCTGAATTTCAAAACATCACAAACACCCGCTATAATTATACTCAAAGCTTATATACACATCTTGTAAACATACTTATATATCACTTCTAACAACCAGTACAATAAGGCATAACAACTTTTACATATTCATACAAATTAATAAACTCAAACATTTGACAAATTGTTGGTGGTTCAAATGGCTTGTCCATTATTAGTCATCATATTTGAGGGCAAATCACAGTATGTTTTCTTTATAAATGGAGGATTATTTGGTCCAATAATTCTTTTCTCTCTTCCTATTTCGCAAAAGTAACTCATTCATTCCTTCTTCATTTTCCTTCTCTCTTTTCATTTTGGTGACATGGAAGTGTTTGAAGGAGAAGAGAGAGTTCAATTTAACAAACACACTTTCAACCTCTAAATCCTATGTGGAGCCTCTATAGGAAGCAAAAGGAGGCTACATGGAGTTCACAAACAACTCCTTAATCACATGCAAAAACCAAGGCTGTGGCTGACTAATGGATAATTATAAATAAAATGTTTCAGTTTAGTCCCTCAATAATTTATTTTTTTAAGAAATGGTACCCAGCTTAATTTTTGTTTGATTCACAAATTATCTATATTGTTTCAATTTAGTTCCAAATTTTGTTATATTATTTCATGTTGTTTTAATTTGTACATCAGTGCATCAAATTAGGTTGATGTGAGAATCATACGACACTTAAATATATCAATTTGGAGTTTAAGATAATCACGTAATTTGTACCGTGAATATAACTAACTTAAACACATGTGGTTGTCACATTAACAAAATAATCTTTTTTTTTTTTTTTGCATCAGCCTAATAAAACGACACCAGTTTAGATGAGACTAATTTAAAACCACATAACATAATTTGGAACAAATTAAAACAATATGATAGATCGCAGATCACATATCGCGTTGAGATATAAATTAGATTGAGCACTACAAAATGATTGTTGAGGATTAGAATGAAATATTTATCTTATTATAGTCAAAATTTTGAAATTGAGAGGAGGGTTTTAGAAATGATTAAAGGGCAATATAGTAAAATTTGGAAACCCATTCCAACCTGTCATTTTCAGTGGTTGGCAGTTGGGTCATTTCAGCTCAATGCTTTTTGTACATATTTTCTTTTTTGGGTGTATAAAAAAAAATATAATACACAATTGTTTAGAATTTAATTTCTTTTTTCTCAGCTGGCTTGGTAAAGTTGTTAAGCTATAAGCACTTGACAAACAAGAGAAAAAAAGAAGAAGAGCAAAACCAAACCAAACCCATCATACTCAAAGCAAAAGCAAAAGAGAGAGCTAAAAAAAAAAAAAGAGGGGAGAAATTAGAGGAAGAAGAAGGGTTTCGCTGTTCTGTCTCTGTGTGAGGCTCAGAGAGAGAAGAAGAGAAAAAGCGAAGAAGAAGAAGACGATGATGCAGACGGAGGCTCAGCCGCAAGCAGGAGGCGCGGGATCGGGAGGAGGTCAACCGCTAAACCAGTTAATGGTTCAGAATTCGGGAAGCTTGAGCTTCAGTAGCCACTTGTCCAAGGAAGACGAAGAGATGTCGAAATCGGCTCTCTCCACTTTCAGAGCCAAGGAGGAGGAGATTGAGCGCAAGAAGATGGAGGTCAGAGAGAAGGTTCAGGCTCAGTTGGGTCGCGTCGAGGAGGAGACTAGGCGCTTGGCCACCATTCGAGAGGTACTGAGCTCCAAAAACCCTGGTTTTTGTTCGTTTTCAATTTCAGTAATTTTTTTGAATTTTTTACATTTGTGTTTGGTTCTGTGCTTTTTTTTTTTCCTACCAAACCACTTCTCAGATTTGGTTTATTTACTGTGCTTTTTGGTGCCATAAATTTTCAAAAAAGATGGATTTAAGCTGTCTACAACGGCTAGAAATCTTGATTTGTGCTTCAGGTAGTAGGTGATTTTTAACCATTTTGAGCTTGAAATGAACCCATGTTGCTAATTTCTCCAATAATTGTACTGAGAGGGCTTTTTTGTCAAATTGTTCATGTGATTATTGGTCTTCGAGTCTTGTTGCGCGACTGTAGGTTAAGCAAATTGGTTTGACTGTGGGATTGTTTGAAGTGAAGAACATGAAGTAAAGCTTTGCCCTTTTTTATGCTAGTCAAAAGCAAAATTGGGGGTTTTAGGAAAATCTTTGGGATGCTTAGTGTTGTACCGTTTGGGATAGGAAATTAGGGGAATTTGGGATCTATACTCTTTTTATCCAATTTCAACTCCAGATTTCTTATTCATGCTCCCTGTAGAAGACTTATTTGGGTTGGTGTTTTTTGAGAAAGTCGGCTAATTATGAGGTCTCAGTCTCAAGGTGTTAGGTGCCTTATCTGTACAATTGATATTGAATACTTGTTATTGTTAACAATTTCAAAGCAAATTAATATGTAATGACTAATGAATTATCAGGAGCTTGAGTCTCTCTCTGATCCGATGAGGAAGGATGTAGCAGTGGTTCGTAAAAAGATTGATGCTGTGAACAAAGAATTGAAGCCACTGGGCCATTCTGTCCAGAAAAAGGTGAAATCTTCACCAAACCCGTATTTTCCCCAGCTACTAAATTGTGCTAATTAATGTACCAAATACCTACGGGGTAGTTACTTGAAAAAGGCTAAGCGAAGAAAAAAAAAACAGTAGCACTATAATTGCCTGATTTTATAAGTCCGGGCGATGAATTTGTGTTTATTTGTGTGTTACAGGAGAAAGAATACAAGGATGCACTTGATGCTTTCAATGAAAAGAACAAAGAGAAAGTGCAGCTAATCTCCAAATTAATGGAGGTAGGTTATGCATATATAATTTATATTCGATAACTTCTTAGTGAGTCGCGACCTTGAGATCACACGTCGAGTACCTACTTTACATTCTAATATGGTTTATCTTTGTTGCGCTTTTCCATATTGAACAGCTGGTGGGCGAGAGTGAGAGATTGAGGATGAAGAAGCTGGAGGAGCTGAGCAAGCATGTAGAGTCGATACACTGATCAACTTAGACACTAGCACTGCTCATAACTGATCGTGAAAATTAGGTTTGTGTGATGTATTTAATTAAGATGACTGCTATTCTATTTATGGTATATGTGTGTCTGTGGGTTTGGTGTATTCTATGGTTTGTTTTCCGTTAGCTGATCATTTAGGAAAGGGAAATACCCGTTAAAACAGGTTTGTAACTAAACAACTTGCGCATTTTCATTCCATTTTTTTTCTTTAATCATGTTATTCGCGCTGCATTGTTTTATTTATTTCATGTATAATGTATAATTTCGAGTGTGTCCCAACGAAGAACATGTCTTCCGAAGGGCTTGAAATGTATTTAATTTCAATCATTTGTGGGATAAAGTATTTGCAGCATGAATGTGATGGATGCATGAGTTGGTACATGAATGAAACTGCTGCAAATAGCTTAAAAAAACCCCGAATTAGTAAACAATTTATTTTCATATCTTTGCGAGTTTTGCATGAAATTTGTACAATTACTAGGGTTTGTCCTTTCGGAGTTATTGAAAATGCTATAGCCGGTTGGTGCAGCAATATTTACTCGCGTAATGTTGCGGCGTTTGCGTTTTTGGGTAACGATTTTTGAGGTATTCGATATGGAGGCCTTGCTAAATTCATGTAAATGTGTTGGCTCAAACGAGTAAATATATCCTAATGTTGCTTGGGATATTAGGAAATGCTAGAGTGGCTAGCATTAGTAAATATAAATATTGAGAGGCATTGATGTATGGTATCACGTGAAGAACAGAGAGTGAGAGACAAAACTATAGAGAGGTGCAAGCTACATTAACCATTCATTTCTCTATCCACCATTAACGGTGGACAGAGCTTGAACCGTACTCTACTCATCATCATGACCCTCAAACAACAAATAAAATTATTTAAACAATGTGATCCTTGATTCATGAATCTGCAACTTTCTACTCTACTTAGTCTCTTATTCTCCCGGCGTTTATGGCCGAGATTAGAGCTAACAATTCGTATCATAATACAACTCCCGTGTGCCGGTTGGATGCCGGAAACGGCCTCCTTGTGGGGGCTTGCTTGCTAGAAGGAGGGCTTGCTTGCTAGATCGCTCGACTTGCAAGGCTACGAGCTCGTTGGGTTTATACATTTTGTAATTGTATTGTGTTGGAGAATTAGACAAGTTAGGTAATTGTGTAGTATTCATATTGGGCCTTGAAAACTCGTACGTATGTACAATTATTGAGCACAATTGCTAAATGTGTCATGTTCGTGTTGGATCGTGCAACATACAATCAACTTTCAACATGACACAATAACATTACGCACATACAAATTCTCGGCTGAAACTGTTGAGCTTTGATATCATTGTTGGGTGCTTTTGGACCTTAATGATGTGTTCGGTAAACATGTTGTAACCATGAGCTTTGATGTCATTATTGTGTGCTCTTGGATGTTCTACTGTAAAAGTAAACTCAAATAGCGAGTCTTTTTCCATGCAGCGATAATGCACATATCAAGTTGGATAACTCACAATTAACCTACGTCTCTTCTATGTCATTTTTCGTAAATTCTAAATCCAAAGTGAGCGAAACTTCCACAACCGATGAGTGATACTTCAACTTAGGCTTCAGTTTCTCACAAACATCGGGCTTAGTTTGAGCTGCAACAACCTCCTAAGAACTGGGCAAAGAAGTTACAACAATAAACTATGATACTATTGTTGGGTGCTCTTAAACCTTCTCTCACAAAAAATAGCTCAAAGTGTGAGACTATTCCGATACCCTGACAATGGCAAAAAAAAAAAAATGAATTAAGGGATTGTCTTTATGAACATGCATGGCTCCTACTGAAGGCTTATGGGGAGGGTACTGACCACACAGTTTCTTGTCTGTACTTGTCATTATCTTTCCATTTCCTTCACTAGAGTTGGGTTGAGTTAAGGTCTGTTTGTTAGAGTTAGGGTTAGGGTTAGGGTTAGTGTAAAGCTTGTTGTTGGATGGTCAATTTGTAGAATGGATGACCTGAATGAACCTAATCTAACCTAACTATTTGTGCCTTAAAAAAACAGGGTGACCCAGCTTGCTTCCCTCCCATCACCTTCCAATTCCAAAATAGATGTTTTACCTAAACTCACTCATCATCTCATCTAAATATTACTCCATCCGTCCCAAAATGAGTGTCCTGTTTCATTTGCATTTTTGTTCCAAAATGAGTGTCTTGTTTCTTTTTCTAGTAAGTTAGTTATGCATGAATTGTCAATAATATCCTTAAAAGAAGGTACAATAGTAAACATACCACACTAACTAACTTCTCCTTAATTTGTCTCAAAATAGAAAGGAGGACACTCATTTTGAGACGGAGGGAGTACAAAATTTTATATTTTCACTTTCTTTTGTGTGTTCCTCATTTTTCTTCTATTTATCTTCATGGATAATGTATTTTGACAAACAAAAATATGTTGGCAGACTCAATTATAGCTAAAATTGACAACTCGGATTTTGAATCAGAACAAATAAATTTTAAACTTTTAGTATAAAATGAACTGAGCGATTTTAATTGGGATTAAATTTTTGATTCTTGACGGTTGGGTCCAAATGACCAACTTTAATTGCTACAACTGTCATTGTTATAAAGAAAAGATATTTGCCATATGGACCAATCATATATAAGACAAAATGCAAGTTTGTATTATGTGAATCAATAATTATACTAAGTAGTACACACACTGTTGTGTTATTGGGCAAAATGGGAACAGATGATTCTTATACAAGACAATTCTCCTAAAACAGCAAAATCTAAACTTCTAAACTCTTTCATAAATAACAAATGTAGTGTGACCAAAACCCATAACAAATAATGGAGAAGGTTTTTGTCACTTTTTTATTGTTTGTTGGGAATATTGTGTCTAACACATGTTATTACTTTCATACTAAAATAAGATAAAGTTATTGTCCTCTAATGTGGTCATATTTATGAATAATAAATATGATGCGTTTATTTGACTTGGTTATTTCAAGGCGAGTCTCACTTTTCAACTTATTAATTGATTTGATTTTATCCAAACTCTTACGAATGCTACGGCAGTTTACGAGTATTCGCATTGACTGGATTAACTTTGAATTTTTTGGTAGTATCGATATTCAATAAAACCAATCAAACAAAACTACAAAAGTAATAAAAATATTTTTTTTTAAAGAAAAATTAGGCCTAATTACTCTGGAAATACCCTTCTATGAAATGTAGTAATGTAGAAATATACTTCTCTCATAGAAAAAGTAGTGGGGAACAAAAAATTGAGAATAATATAAATAGTAATGTTATAATTGTGAGAAGATGAGATGATCCAGCTCAACAGTTCCCAACAAGCATGCTATGCTATAAAGCAAAAGCAGCATTTGCAACACCACACCACTCTATACCACCTTTTTTTTTTTTTTTTTCATTTGCCAATCTCTAATTGATTGCATAATATCAGTGGAAATATCACTTTGTGTTATGGAACAAAATGTATCCTAATATACCTTATCTGTCCAAGAATTCTTGGCAATGTGGACCGCGAATAAACATACTAAAAACACACACTTATTTTTAGTCAACGTTTTATCGATGTTGAATGCAAATAACTACAATCGATAAAAAGTTTGTAAATTAAGAATGCGTTAATTTTTGACCTACTTGCACACCAAGATATGATTACACTATACAAGGAAGAAAAACTAACTACCCAAATATGATGCAAAACTGCAGATTAATATTTTTCTTGTTGGCACTTTTTTTAATAATATTATTGAGAAAATAAAAATCTTGGACCGTTTACACTCAAATATGTCAATGTTACAATACTTGTGTTCAATGAGTTAGCAAAATATATCAATGTGGTGACAAACACTTAAAAGCAGGCAAATGTGTGTTTCGATAGTGCCATATCAAAGGGTCTTTGAAAAATGAAAATAATTTGTGTACATTTCGTAATCACTCAAAAACGGAAATGATTGTTGTAGTGTCTTTTAAACCCACATACCAAATTGTTCAACTATCTATAATTATGCTGCAAATATCTCATACACATGTATTTAAAACACACAATTCCCTTCAAAAGAGTTAATTACCGAAATGGGACTTCAAACTGTGAATGTTAGAATCTCTTTACCAATGCAACAACATATGTCAACAATTGGTTATAAATTTATAATGTTAAAAAATACATAGAAAAACAACAAAGATTATGAGCCAATTAAACCCATTTGTAGAGTACTCAATGGACTCCACAATTGGTGAAGCTCGCATTAATCTTCCAAGTCTCTCAAACCAATATATAATTCATGTTATCCTTTGTTGTAAACCACCTCCCCTTCCTAATAAAAAAAATAATATATGAAAAAAAGAAAGTTAACTCATTTTAATGCAAAATGAGTAATTAAAAACACATGATAATTTTGTCTTATTCGACTTAACCGATTCTATTTTATGCATCTTGAATTTACAAAATCATATTGAATTTTAGATGCTTACTGAATTCATATTCAAATTGTCGGCTCCTAAAAAGTACAATGACTTGAAAGTTGAATTTTTTCATTCTCAAAGTAACCATAGCAAGAATGTTACTTACATCTAAAAAATAGTGGTGTCCTTGAGCCCATCAATGCAAGTAGCTAATGCTTTTAGACCTCTAATTTTTTGGGTGGGCCAATCTAACAAACCATATATGAACCAACATTATAGCTTTTCTAAAAGCAATCCTAAAAAGTTGCACAATTCTTAACACTCACAGGCCCTATTCACCTGCTTAAACTGCTCTACTCCAAATTTGGCCCCCCATCTCAATGTACAAACTCTACAAAAATTAGACATCACCATAGCTTAAGTTCAATATGAGGCCCACTAGACCCATCACCTACAATATTTGTCTCTTGGATTTTACATATAAATGATCCCAATCTATACAGCAACATCAATCTCAATTCTGATTTTAGAGCTTGTTTGGTGAAATTCTTGGTCTATGAAGATATGTTGTTAGGTGGTCCATTTTCTTTTCTCATTGAGGCCCATCTTAAACTTGTGAGTGTCGAGTTTCAAAACAAAGATATCGCACAAACATTTAATTATCCATAATTCTCTACCTGTTCGAATTTATCACTAATTATCGAATTTATCACTAATTATTTTATAAGAAAAGCTAAAGATCTATTAGTTAGCATTATACATTTATTCTTGTCGTAAAGATACTACTGATATTTTATACATAACTAATTTTATAAAAATAAAAGATAACGTTCATTTGAAACAAAAATGCAACACACACAAAAAAAAAAAAAAAAAAAATTTGAAACTAAATTTTCCATTCCCACCTAACAAATTAGCTTCCAAATAAATCATGCTGGCTATTTTTTAAATGTTTTGCTGGGCCAACAATCCTATTTTAGGCCCATACTTAACTAGGACTTTAGCAGTAAGCTAGACCAGCCTTTCAAGGTTTGACTTGTGAGGCCTATAAGCCCAATACATTATCTATGTGAGTGTGACCCTATTATTTTATTTTTCTTTGGTTTGGTTTCTCACAAATAATTTATAATAATAATTTGGCAAATGTGTTAATCCAAGTGAAGCCTCAACGAAATTTCAGTAAAATATATAAAGTTGAGATATTATTAAAATTTTAAAAATCAAATCAAAATGAGGAGGCGTGAATGAATCTAAGAAGCCACAACGTGATGTTCCTCATATAATAAATACTCATATTATTATCATTATCATACCAAAATAAGAGCTACAATTTCTTTCAAAAAAAAAATATATATATATATATATATTGATATTATTACGGTGCATAGATAAAGTAAGAGTATGGTCCAACATTCTGAAATCGATCCAATAAAACAAAAAACGACATGGCTCATTATTTGTCCCATAACTCGTATCAAATATATGTAAATACACGTTGAAAATTATTGGAATCTATATATTGTAATAATTATTTTTAGAAACTATATAATAAATTGATATTTTGTAATATATATATATAGGGTAGGCTTGGTTCGTACGAGTCTATGGGTAGATGAAAAGAATCCATAGTAAGGGACAGAGAGTTTGTATGTCTTTTTCGTAGCCATGAAAGATCTGTATGTCTCCTTGAGAGTGACATTTCTCCATTTAATATTTATCACCTTCTTACCACTTTCTCTAACCCTAAATCATAATAATTAATATTTATTCATAAAAGAAGAAGGTCAATATATATAGAACCAAACTCCTGTTTTTTCATACCCAGCTCAGCTCTCTACATATGTGCTGAATTTGAGGAGGGTTGGGGCCTATATGCCTCCTTCACTTTTGTGACATCTATTATTACTCATAGCTATTACCATAACTAGTGTAAAAATAAAAGAAAATATCGGTGCATGCGTTTTAATTATATGTGTTTGAGATACTTTCATATACTGTTCGGTGGTTCGTAGTATAATTTTTAAGGTAGTTTACAGATATATGTTGGTGGGTAAAAAAGGACACAATAATTAAAAAAATGCTCTATATGTTTCAAAATGTGTGCTTTTGTTTTTATTTTGAGAAGAAAAAAAGTTAGATAACATGATATATTTGTTTTTGTATTTTTATGATAATGTGTTATAACAAACTTAAGAAATACTAACTAACTTATTAAATAAATATTATTAATAAATCATACAAAACTAACTAATTAAAAAATTACACTTATTCAGTGTGATATATTTGCTTTTGTATTTTCATGATAATGTATTATAACAAACTTTAAAGATACTAACTAATTTATTATATGAATATTATTAATGAATCATGCAAAACTAACTTACTAAAAAAGTACACTAATTTTAATGAAAAAAAAAATGACTCATATTTTGAGAGAAGGGTGAAGTAATACAAGACTTAAGCCAAATGTTACATGTATTTCAAATTTCTCCAAAAATAATTATCATGACAATTGTGAACTTTTTCTTGTTCAAGTATTTTATTTTGAAAACTAACCCAAATTAGTTAAGGAAATGTAAACACAACTCCAATTCCAAAATAACCGTATAACTTTTATATTTGAGTTTTGAAATTGAATGAACTTCCACTTGCCAAAATGTTCATGCTGCATTTATTGTGCATGCTTCTTCTCTTAATTTCTAGAGCTTTTATCTTGATTTTGGAAAAATACATAAATAAAGTGGGACAGAAGATCTTGTAATATAAATTATAGGATGACGGAGATTTAGCCACGTCAGTGAGGAAAAAACAAAAGAAGGTGTGGCAATAATATGTAGGATTAATAAAATAAAAAAATAGTGATAGGATCCTATGTAGAGCTCCACGTTTGACGACGGCAAGTGTTTGTCATTGACCAAATGGGTCCAACAACAGGCCACGGACAAATATCCGACCGTTTCTGACTTCTGATGTGGCCCACCCACCAAATCACCCACATTTTCCTTCTCTTTTTTTTTGTTACACGACAAAACCAAAACAAATACACAAATAAATTAAAAAAAAAAAAAAACATGAACACAACAAGTTTAACCCAACGACTCGATAGTATTGTTAATACACAACACAATTGAAACAAACACGAGTCAACACAATTTGCATGATAAAATTATAATGCTACCTTCGTATCAAAATAATGTTGTTTTAGATATTTTCATAAATACTGAAGAAAAATTAAATGACTTTCTTATCCTTATATAAAAACATAAAACTTATTATTACTAGTCTATTACTTTTGTCTCATCTTCCATATGAGATAAAAAAAAAATCATGAGTAAACTGTGTTATGAGAAACTCATGAGTAAAAGATATTATAAGAAGCTCATGTTTATATGTTTGTTAAAAGTGTAAAATACTATTTATTTTAAAACAAAAAGTGGACTATAAAACGACACTTATTTTGAAACAGATGTAGTATATTTTACATGGACACAGTCAAACACATTTAACATGTTGTTATAATTAATATACAACTGTATCTTTAAGTGTACGCATGATTATTCCAATTATTTTGGGGTCTTTTGCTAAAAAATGAATAAGTCATGATATCATCTTCGGATAGGGCAACAGTTTTCATCGTCTTCGATGTGTGACTCTCGACAAAGTTGATGTGTTCGTCGACGTCTTTGTTTACTTGCTATGTATTCGATTATCCTTCTTTTTATTGTTTTTTATTTGTTTCTCAAATACGATCCCTAACACGAACAATTCAATATATGACTTTTCTTTTTTCTTCTTTTAGAACTAGATAGAAGGTAAAAGAAAGAAATTGTGTGTTGAATTCTAAAATTAAAAAGAATTTCCATATTACTTTCTGTTTTTCGGTTAATATAAGTACTAGAATTTGGCAGAATCATTAGCAATTGTATACTTCAAATATGTTAAAATATAAAATTAAGAATATATATTAAATGTGTCGTGTGTCACAATATGACTAATCATGCGAGCACGTTTTAGAGACTCGTCACGTACGCGTTAAAATTACAAAATGTGTGAGACATATCGTGTTACGGTACAAATGGTTGGATCTGAAATAAGGACCACGGAGGATGAAGAAAAATTTACTTGTATATAAAATTATAAATGTGGGCAAAAAAATGCAAAAATACAATGCACCGAATGGCGGTGCATTTAAGGGTCACTGTCCTCTCTATTGTCTTTTGAGAAAATGGTTTTTGTATTTTATTTTAGGGTCCCATTTTAAATTCGTAATGGTAATGTTACAAATATTTTTTTGTCCAACACCAAAACAAAATTAATTATTCGTTGCCAAGATTTCGTGGGCGATTTTTATTTGCTGCACAAATTTTCAACATCTACGTACAAAGAACTAAACAAATAACAGAACAGTATGGCTTCTCCATCAAAAAAAAAAAAGAAAAAAAGAAAGAAAAAAAAAAAGAACAGTATGGCTCCAACTTGAATTAATGACCTTAATGCCTCTCTTGTAGTTTACTTTCGTTTGACCGATAATATGTGTAAATATACTTGTAATTTCTTTCATTTCATATATATTGAATTTTGACATTATTTTTCTAGTTCTAATTTCCATAACTAAAATAATTGTGAATGATCAATCAATAACTGTTCAAGTGAGAGCAGCATAAATGGTAAATAAATTGAAAAGAGCATTCGGTCGAATTTGATGCAATTTAATTAGTTGTTCAAGTTTGATAGACTTGACCGAAGGACACCAGTGTTTTTAGTCAAATTATAGGGTTGGTGTTAAGGAGTGATTAAATCAAAAATAGGATCCCAATGCATTCGGTCTAGCCAGTAGTTTCTATTTATATAAAAAACCTATCAAGATGTTTTGGTAATTACATTTTTTTATTCGTAAGTCTGCAAATAGAAGAACTTGTACCTTAATTAAATCATCAAATTTTTTTTGTTAGTGATTTCACGTAAAAAATTGGAAGTATTATTGACCAATGAAAAAGCGACACGTGGACTGCTTGACTAGTCAAAAGTTAACGGGTCAAAATCATGGAGAAACTGAATTTGGGCTTAAAAACCAATTCAGGCTAGCAGGCCAAAATCCTGAGTATAAAGAGACCCAGATATCAAGTGCGAACGACCCAGAAGCCCGCACAAGAAGAAAAGAGAGATAAGGAAACTAATAGAGGTCCTAGTATCAATCCCCATTGCACGCACCCTTTGTGGTGGGAGTGTAAGAGACCACTTTGGTGCGGTAATTAAGGTGCCAAAAGCCTTAGGCTAGAGGGAAGAGGCGAAGTCTCTCTCTTGAACACTAAGATCCCTGTAAATAGCCATAGTGGCGGGACCCTAGGTCGTTGCAAGAAAGGATTTCGGCACCTTTTTGTATAAAAAAAAAAACTAATAGAGAGGGAGCCCTAGTGCACGACACTAGAGTGTTGCCGGTCCTTGCCTCTTTCCCAGAGACAGTTTTCTAATTCTACTCTGCCATTGCCTATAAATAGGGCTTCAGACCCCAGGTAAATTAATTCAATTCTTGGCAAAGATTTATAACTTCAAGAAACCCTGGAGACCGGATCAAATACTCTAACTATTCTTCACGATCTTCAAACATTCTTGAAGTGTGTTCTTCGTGTTCTTTGCGGATTAATTTTGTTTGACACCGTTTAATTCCAAAAACACTAGCTGGTTGCTTTAAAATTCCATTTCCTGGGCACACATCCGGGGCTCCGCTTAACGGTGCGTCATGTACGCAGGAGCAAATTAGATTTCGAAACCCAAGGAAGACTAAAAGCCCAGACGCATAACTCGAAGTCCAATAGCAGGATTTGAAGTCCATCAAGGATTCAAGCCCAAGTCAAAACTTCAAGTCAAGATTTAAGATTTGAACACAATAAGATCAATACGATGTAGTTTTGCACTTTAGTTATTTCTAAAGAATTTTTTTATTTTTATTTGATAGAATAAGGGAAATAGTTGAATCAATTAGATATTAACATTTGAGAGGAGTGTCTCCCTAATAGTATTAGTGATGTGCTTAGTTTCAAATTTTAACAGTAAAGTACTTTAATATTAGAATAATAAGAGACCGTTATTTAACATATGAACCATCATTATTGATCATGATAATCACCAACAAATGACCTTTAACAAAATATGAATAATGTAGACCGATTTTTCTCAGATTTTAATTATAATTTTTTTTATTTAGAATTTACATTATCTCTTACAAACTAACTAAAAATAACACGTTAAGTGAAGACAAAAGTGTCACACTGAAATTTACCGATAGTGCAAGAGTCTAACAAATTGCAATTCACTTATTATCATAATGTGAGATTGCATTGAACTAATTGAATGTAAAACCAAATACACAAATAACTAGAACAAACATTTACTTATTATCATTTTCTTCCCTTTTTTTCTTTCTTTCTTTTCTCAGTGTGGGATGATGATGTGTTAGATAAAAGATTCTTTTAGGATAGTGATCATACATTTTAAGTAATAATTGGGAAACTGGGACACAAAATGAAAGAGAAGCAAATAATTGCAACAAGTATATGATTATATAATCGGATTAGATTTAATTAATTAGGCTTGTAGTGGCATGAGAATAAACATGATTTCCGCAATTGCTGCCATTTATAATACAGACACTTTACTCAGCATAAAAATGCATTTAATATATGGGACAACAAACAAAACCACTCTCATTTATTTATTTACACTGGCTTAATTATCCACAACACTTTTCATTATAAAATAAGTAAATATTAACACTAAAAATGGTTTTGTATTCACATTAGGATGATAGCCAACTAATCTCCTTCCCAACCTACTGGCACAATTAATTATAGTTTTGTCCATAATAATTTTTAATTTGTATACCGACCAAGCCAAGTATATTTGAATTTAATTGTATTTCTAATTTTGTCATTTGCAAATAATTTCCAAAACTCGTGCATTGTTGCAAGTTTGGTCCGACATTTATATTTACAAAATGACATAAATTTTAACGGGACATATACATCATATATTTACTAAATGTATGACCAAGTCTATCTCGTTAAACTAATTACAAATAAATACATGGACTAATTTTACACAAATAAGTTACCGACACTTAAAAATCGTTGTTGAGGTTGACTTCGTTTGTTTTTTTACTATTGTTGAATGTAAAGTGTTTTGTTCCTAAAACTATATTTTAGCTCTAAATTAGTAAATTATACATATACCAAACTGTGCAAAATCTGATCCGTGTTGTTTTTTCTAATTATTCTACTATAAATAATATTTTATTTTATTGTAATTACTTTTGATGCAATCCATTTTATAGTTACTCATTCTAATTATTATTTTTGTCAATTTTTTTTTCTTAACTTTCTCATAATAAAAAGTAATTTTTGTTTAAATCTAATTTAACTCGTAATAAAGCAGATGAAGCATATTCGTCACTCAATAATGATCAATACGCGCAATCAAAATGGTTAGCGCTTAAACCACCTCAATAGTTGACACGTTACTCTCTATGTCAATTAAAATTGTGGAGTTCATTGCAGCATAAACCTAAATTAATTAACATGAAATTTTAACATTATGGGTGGTTAAAACTTAATTGTAAATTTATAGAAATATCTATGTTAGGGGTTAAATTTTGAAATAGGACCACCTTAAAAATGACAAGCGTCTAGATTTAGCGATTCGCAGCAATCGGCAGTTTGTGTTGGGGAGTCGTCGACCATTTTCGGCACCGACAACACAAGTCCTCTTCGTCTCCATTGGCCCCATCTTTGTTCTACACGTGTCTATTTCACGACCATTACCTTAAGTTCAGTGCACTTGCTAGCTTAGCTACTCTTAATTTGTTTTTCTCTGTGTTTCTTTCTTGTGCATGGCATGGTACCTACGTATGGGATCTTCGACTTCTCTCTGTCTCTTCACATTACTATAAGATATATATTAGTGAACCAAGGTTATGGCATTTTCATTCACAAGTTCAAGACTTTTCAATTCTGTTGTGAATAAAACACATGTCTCTATACCATTTGTTATGAAGTAAAATGGACAAAGATTTTTTCCGATAATATTTACGCGATTCAACCTAATTGTTAGGTACAAAGGTCGCATTTTACTTTTTTTATTAGATTGTTTAAGAAACTCCAATCATTAAAGCAGACTTTTCAAATTTTAAGTGACATCGGTTGAAGTGCAAGCATGGCCATTCGCCCCAAAATATAATTAAATTATATGGTACTTGTTGTCGATCACACGACTATTCGGATCAAATGCATAGTTGTTCGGATTCTCCAAACACCAGATCACACTAGTTTGTGTTGTAGTGGGTAAAATAGTCCCACATCGGTTAAATACAAAGTGGAAAAGCTAATGATGCAAGTGAAATTATCAGAAAATTACAGTTGTTTCATATTCCTCTTCCATTTGTCATATTTTGTTGTCTCTTTGCTAGTTGCCTCTTAACAGTGCTATCAGAGCTGGTTTTGATCCAGACATTGGTTCGAATGTGACCCGTTTGTGTTGCCCCCCCTTGTGGTTCGTTTGTGTTGCCTCCCCCTGTGGTCTCCGGCCCGCTTGCACATGGATAG
>JAYMTK010000690.1:0-19984 GCA_036897405.1 Pelargonium myrrhifolium
CAACTTCATATCCTAATTGCTAGTTTCCGACCAATTCCCTGAGGATCGATAACTCGCACTTCACAGTCCTGTATTACTTGTGCGAAACCGGTATACTTGCCGGGATCCCACCAACATTCTTTAGCTCTCCGATCTCCTTCAGATGATCGGCAATGGCAAGATCCTCAGCTTGCTTCCTTAGTAGCTCCTCTTGATGGGAGACAACCTCCTCTAATTTTTTAGCTCTCTCAGCTCGCCCCCTAAGGATCACTATTTCCTTAGCTTGGTCCTCCAGCACCATCTCTTTCTTGGCAAGGGCAGCATCCTTGTCCTCCATTTCCTCTAACCGGGTGAGGAGCCCCGCCATTTCTTCCTCAACCTGATCACCATAATCTTCCCATTCGATAAGAGCCGCATTGCGGTCATCTACCTCCCTTTTCAGCATCTCGATGGTGTCTTCCAAATATCCAAGATCTGAGAAGATCTTTACTCCACTCCTCCTTGAACTCAAAGAGAGCAAGATTCTTGGCAACCAGTTCTTAATCCCTGGCCCGAAGATCCCCTTGGACCGCGGCCAACTCCTCATTTTTTTTCTCAGCTCTTCATCTAGCTGCTTCTTCTTATTGCGAACCCGCTCCACAATTGTGGTGACCTCACAGAGGATCTCATCTCTCTCCTTTTCAACATCAGCATGTTTTGCCTCAGCATGGGCAACCCTCAGCTCAAGGTCCTTCATCTTGCTAGCAACAGTCCCAGTCATATTGTGCCATTCCAGCTAGTAATTCAAGGATTGTTGCTTTAGCTTCTCGTTCTCCTCCCTGACCTTGGTGGCCTTCCCCAAGACCTTCTCTTTCTCCTCCTCCATCTTGGCAGCAAGCTCCTAGATCTCTGCCTTATGCATTCACGTCTCCTTTTGACGTATCCGATCGGTGGCCATTACCCAATCAAACAAGATGGTGACCAGCTCTCCTGTCGTAGAGATCGACCGAGTAACCTGCAATCATCCATGGGAATTAGCCAAAAGGTTACCGAACAAGACATGAAAGAATCAAAACGACAAAAGAAAGACTTACATCCTAAAGACACCTGTCAGATAGAGCATATGTATCAGCACACCGCGATAAAGCTCAGGAGGAACATGCTATCCTGAAGAAGGAAATGTCTTCCTTGTAGTTCCCATCTGAGGCAAGAGATGGAACATCTCCAGAAGAAGAAGCCCTATAGACGCGGCCTTCCCCCGCAAAATTTTTGAAGGCTTTGGATAGACCTCCAACAACAGCTTTTGCGGCAGGGCTAATCTCCGAGATCCCCCTCCCAGCAGGTTCAGCTGCAGCATTTATTCTCGAGCTCCTCCTTCTGGCACTTCTTGGCGCCTCCACACCAACAGCGGCAACAGCCACAATGTTGGTCCCTCTCGAACCTTCTTCTACAACAACCTCTCCCTCAAAAGTATCAGGAAGAGTCGCCTGCAAGGCCTCGGAGTGCCTTGCTAGCCTGATGTTTAATCTCTCTTCTCTTCCCTTTCTCTCCAGGGATAGTACCCCCTCAACACAAGCGGGAGTCGACATCACTCCCTCGAAACTAGCAAACTCTTGAACTAGCTCCCCCTAAAGAGCCAGGGAAAGCAAAGATGTACCCCTTCCCACCAATGAAAGGATGGGGGCAGTATCATCATCATCACTAGCAATCCTCGGATGAGGTGGTGGACCCTCACCATCAGCACCAGCAGCATGCTCCCCCTCAACGGGAGCTAGAGGAGTAGCCATGTCATCCTCCCAAAAATCAATCGCCTCCCAATGGGAGGACACATCCCTGCTTTCCTCCTCCTGAACTTAGCACCTTCGGGAATGTGCAGTAGTGGAAGAAGAAGGAGCTTTCTTTCTTTTCTTCTTCTCCAAAACGGCCCTCTCCAGGCTCGGCGGCAAATCTGTCAAATCGATATGCTCAGGAGTCACCACCCGAGCCAGTGAGGTACCTCCCACTTTTTTCTGTTTAACGGGGCGCATTCTCCCCATAGTAACAACGACTTAGGTAGGCCTCTTCCTCTTTTGCGACGAAGGGGAAGGAGACTCGTTATAAGAGTCTTCATCATTTCCCTTGGATGTTTTCCTCTCCTCCTTTCTCTTGGTCACCTTCGGAGGAGCCGGCGCGCCCACAAAGGGGATGTAGTGGACGATCCCCAGCTCTTTCAGATATTTGGCTTTATTAGGGGCCAACTGTGCATTATGGGCCACATGCCCCTCGGCTGTCCACGATTTCATGAACATATGCTCTACTACAGACAACCATGGAAGGAAAAAATCAGAATCAGGACACAATCAAAGGTAACAACATTATCGGGAAAGCAAAGAAATCAAGACATACCCTTACCCATGATATAGGGTTCCACGGTAGGACACTGTATATTCAGATCCGCGCTCCTGCAGTTCTGACATTGCTCGAAGAAGACCGAACGTGTAGTATCCTCATGAAACTTCCACAACATATTTCTGCATTTGGGGATGAGGAAGATGATAGGTTTGATACCCTCTCGGGGTCTGCAAAGAGCCCCAAAATAGTACTAAACATCCTCTCGAAAGAGAAAGTTCATGTAATATGCCAATGGGAATCGCGTCGAGGAGGATCCTCCTCGTCTCAAAATCATCATCAGATTGCATCTTCACCTATTTGTGCTTCTTCTTGGCCTTTTATTTAAACCAGAAGGTCTCCTCCATGGGCTTCTAAACCCGGTGGACACCCAATCCCAGCATGGACGTCAAATAGACTTTGGTTAAGGCAGAAGTAATATAGTTTGGGGAGGATCCTCGAACAAACGAGTCTGACCCGTGATCCATCTCAAGCCAGGATGGCCCGACTGTTTTTTGTACACCCTCCAAAAGAGCATGAAAGCTCCTAGGGTGGGCTCCCTTGCTGAGAGACGGCAAAGGGCGGCGAAGCAGACCATCTTCTTCAGATCTTCTGGAGCTAAATTTTTCAAATCTGTCTCCACATAACTCACTACCTCCTCAACAAAAGGATAGATGGGGAGGGTAAGCCCGTTATCAAAAAGGGGCCAGTGAAAAACAATCTCATCATCATGGGGATGGTCTTGGTGATCAATGGGGACACGGTCCCGGAAGTTATTTGGGTCTATTCCCAAGTCAGCGAATAACTGATCAACCATATCCTACGCAATCTTGGAGGGCCCAGGCACCCTGGGGATGTTCCCCACCAACGGGAATAACTCTGCCTTAACTTCTACATCAATGTTGGGGTAGAGATAGCGTCCATCTTCCTTGCGAGGCTTAAGATCAGCCTTCGAAATCAGCAGAAGGGAAATATCCTCCTCTTCAACAATCATGTCGATAGGGACGGGTGCTTCAGCAACAATACCTTTTCCTCTCCCTTCAGTAGTGGCCTTAACACGACCAGGGCGGGGATCTCTCAACCTTTTCTCCACCTCGGCCTCAGATAGTCTGACGTGGGAAGCGGGAGGAGCTCCGGAAAGGGCAGAAACACTGACAGCAGTAGCAGCAACAATAGCCAGACGGCTTGAGGACCTTGAGCCGACAGGACTCTTTGACAGACTTGATTTCTTCTCCATTTCAATAAAGTGCCTACGACAAAAGGATAAGTGCTTGGATTAAAACAGGCAAAGCTTCCTCAAAAGAACAAGACAGAGTCAATAACAAGAAGGAAAGACAATCTGTATGCCTGTCTACTCCAGAATGACCAGTCTTGGGGACAGGGCTCCCAAGGAGCCATTCCCAAGAAAGGTCATACTGGGGGGACATGGACCAGTGACCCGAGGACAGATTTGGGGGATAAAGCTCTTGAGGGTTGTTCCTAGGGAAGTCAACAAGTGGAGATTTAAAAATAATTTTTCGCAACAAAAAGAGGGTCCCACAAATTTAAAATCCAACAAAAGACAAAGGGCGTCCTTGAGTTTCACAGACCGAAGAAATTGTTCAAACCCAATTCCTTGAGCAATAAGGGTCTGGGGACATGCACCCAACAACAAAATTGAAGATTCCAGCAGCAAGAAAGGAAATAATTTGTACATAAAGCAAGAAGAAAGCCATAAATTTGTACATACAGATATACATAAAGCAACAGTGCAACAAGAAGAAAGCCATAAATTTCCATTAACAAAATTTGTACACCAAGTACAGAGCATACATTCAAGTACAGGCGACCAGATACTTTGAGACAGACACTATTCAAAATGCATGAAGAACAAAGAAATAAACGTGACTCTATGATTAGGGAAACGACCCAAACAGATCAGAAACCGGACTCTCTGGGATCCTAAGTGTAAACCACCACGACAGTAAAAATTTCTCCCACACGAGACAATATGAATGAAAAACACTCGAGCCATGGTGCTCACAGAGTCGAGGGACAGGCAGAAAGGCTGGAATGGAAAGGATCGACCTTCACAAAAAACCTGCAAAATCAAGATCAAAGAAAAGGGGTCAATAAACCAAGAGCACACAAAAGACACATTCTATTCTCCAAGACTCTTCAATGTCCAGAAGACTCCAGGGAAGATAAACCTATAGTTATAAGGGTTTTACAAAACCCTAAAACGCTAAGGAGCGAGATCTTCCCTAATCACTCAAGACAAAAAGCGAAACCCTAGATAACGGTGACTAGGTCATTGGAGTCCCAAACTTCCAACGAAACTAAGCCCCACCAACAAGGGGATAAACCTCGCTGGAGAGCTGCTTCCCGCTAACAAGGTGCAACCTTTATGGCGAGAAATCCAATCTCCGACAAGCCCATAATCAAAATACCAACAACGACAAGACCAAGACACAAAGGAAAATAAAGAAGACGGAAGAAAGAAGAAAGGCAAATCAAAAACCCAGAAAACAAGAAAGGAAGGAAGGAAGGAATGAAAAAGGAAAAGTAAGGTACCTATCGATCTCGAGAACAGGCGAAGAAGGAAAAGACAAGAATTAGTAGCGAAGGCAACAAAATGGCAAGGAATCCTCTGAAGCTTAAAAACCCTATCTCTAAAAGCTTGAACAACAATGGTGAAAAGCAAGAAAGAAGACAAGTCTGCCTTTTATAGGAGGAGAAATCGTTGTGAGCAAGGTACAGGGTAATGAGAGGGTTTTAATTCCCTATTCCCCACTACTCAATCCAATCTCTGCGGCTTCCTCTCCCCTCCAATAGCAAAAGCCCAATACGCATACGGATGACGTCATTAGGCTCAACCTACAAAAAAGTAAGAAGAATATCAACGGACGGAATAGAAAATAGAAGGAAGACGAGCACACTATACACGCCGCGTGTCCCACGCTCGGTAAGATCTTCTGTAATCTACCCAATCAGGCAAGTCTTCACGAGGAAAGCACGTGATGCAAACAACGCTTACATCAGACCCAACGAGATCCCCAGCAACCTCTCCCGGGGATCCGACCACATGACTTCGACCACTCCCCAAGTTACAGTCGTGTGGTCCTACGATGATCCAGACGAGCACCAGGGGGGTTCAAAATCTTTCATATCACTAAGAAGTTTCAGAACCAGTATCTAGTAATGAAGGGGAGACGAAACCCATCGAAGTAGTCCAGAGGCCTAGCTCAATCTACTCTGAGCAACACTGATAAATCACCATTGCACTAAGTAGGGGGACAACTGATTCTACCTAAAAAATTCACAAGTCTACAGACAAATTAGAGAACGATACGTGGCCCCGAGTACCACATCATCAAACTTCTCTGAAACTCTCATCGGAGGAGCTGAATGTCTGTCAACGGTTAAGAGGAGCGGGCCATGAGTAGAAGCAAACTCCCCCAGGCATAGCTAAAGGAGTTGGTTCCCAAATGGGGTCTCACTCCCTAGGGGTCATATTCAGATAGGGTCTCATCCCCGAGAAGTTGGTTCCCAGATGGGGTCTCACTCCCCAGAAGTCATATCCAGATGGGGTTTCATCCCCAGAGAAGTCAGTTCCTAAATGGGGTCTCACTCCCCGGGCAACTTTCTCATTAATAAGGCCATGTGAGCGTCACGTGAGATAGATCCTCGACTCATATTGGACTTAAGAAGGAAGTGTGCGCGTGCCTTGGGCGGGAAAGATAATTCAAATCTCTTCTCGATCTCCGACGAAGAAGCCTTCTAGAGGATCATTCCGACCTCCTCCTTGCCAGCTTGACACGATCTGGCAAGTTCGCCGCCGGCTGTAAACAGCTGGACCGTGCGCCCCAAGTCATTCAGTAATCCTATAAAAATACCCCCTCTTGGTAATGAGCAAGAAGGGTGAAAGCCATACACAAATTCTACATCTCGAACCTCTGTTCAATTCATTTCAAGAACACTCTTGTTCCTTTGTGCTCTTCCAGCGAGATATCTGATTCTCGCACCCGAGGCGGTGTCCCGGAATCACCCCGAGCTCATCGTTCGTGGTGTTTGTTTTGCAGACCCGTAGCAGTTCTGAAGATCACCGATCCTCCAGTTCCAGATCTGAGCTTTCCGTTACTTCCTAAGGATTCCAATCAAGTCTGGACGTCCAGATCCTAGACAATCTACTAAACACCTAAAGTCTTTCCACGTTGGCTGGTGTGATTCGAGTCTAGGATAATTTGAGCACATCAGTAGCAAAACATGCAATAGTTCTTAGCAGGGTTAGTAACCTCTTACTCGTATCTCATGTCAATTACATCCCGACCATCTCTTTCTCTAGTTTTTATTATCTTTCTTTTATGCTTTCAAATAGTTTTCACAAACAAACCCTTTTCAAGCTAACTGTTTACATTTATGTTCATACTTAGATTATCAAACGTCGAATCTTGAGTTACCACAAAACATTCCCTGTAGATCGATACTCGTACTTCCAGGAATTCATTTTATTTATTACTTGACAATACCGGTACACTTGCCGACGGACATAGTATTGGAAAAGACCGTTCAGGCTGTAGGTCAACATGGGTCAACCGATGCGTAGTAGGCTCGTTGTCGCGACAACGTGACAGTTTCTATAAATATGAATTAACTAGCCAAATTAGGGCAAGCTCATTTTTTTATCAGCCTCCACCCATTTCCAGACCCCCAAAACTCAATTTTCTGCCATTTTTCCATTGGCACTTCGCGCCATTCGGTAGTCTTCATTTTTGTGTGTTATTGAACTCCTAGTGTGATTGTTACATTGAAACTTAATTTTTTAGATTCATTGTTTGTGATTTTAAAGTGTTTGAATATTATGAACATGATTATGGAATTGATTTCAATAGTTATTTCAATTTTTGTTTATGATTATGCGCATAACTCGTTTTTGGGTTAGGAATGCAATTGGTTGGGTATACATGTTTACAATGGATTGATTTCCTATGGTTATTTTGTTAGTAATATTATTTCTATGATTCGTTATGCTTAATGCTTGTTGTGGCCTGATCACCTGCACCTCGATCATAGTACAGTGTGACACTTTTTAATAAAGGCACTTCATACGGATCGGATCATAGGGTAGGGAAAATCTATAGTATACGTATACTACAAGACTCCCTTCACCCGCTATATAGTTACTCGTCATGATAGAGTGTATGTGACCCCCTTGTATGTCTGACAATCCTGCATGGGGGAACAATTCTAAACGAACGTAGTTACCGTTGAGTTCACTCTAAATCTCGGAAGGGTCTGACCAATAGGACTTTCGTGGGTATAATATAACGGGGCAGTAATTTACAATACATTAATCTAGGCAAATCCAAATTCAGTGCGCATACCTGTTTTCATACTAATTGTATCCCGTCAAATATTATTCTTGCTAGATTTCACTTTTATCGCTCGAGCTTCATTTTATTTCTACTTATTTTACTTGTTCACCACACACACCAATCACATCCCCCATTTATTTTTGTTTTTAGTAGCTTTAGGCTTAACTACACAGAACAAACAATCCTAAAAATTGAACTAGCTCAATGTGGATCGATATCCGACTTCACCATCCTTTACTACTTATACGAAACCAGTATACTTTTCGGGGTTACGTCAAGTTTTTGGCACTTTTTTTCGGGAACTAGGTAACAGTTTTAGGGTTTATTTTTAGGTTTAGATAGTAGTTAGTTTTCTTGTGCCTCGATATTCGAGGCCTAAGTGTGTTTATGCCTCGTACGACTCGTGACACAGGTCACAAGTCTCCATTACACATAGACCCTGAGCCCGAACGCACTTTCTTGGTGTGTCGGAGGAAAGCAACATAGCAAGGGAAGCAACCACTAATGGCTTCCAATACTCCAAAGCAAGCGGGAGATAATTCTCGACCTCTAGTGGAGGACACTAGCGGAAATCAAGGTTTGCTCTGAAATCTTGAGCTAGACGTCAACAATATGACAATGCATGGTTGTCATGTTGACGTAGCAGGAAGAAGTACTGAGAGAGTTGTGGATCCACCACAACTCCATTCCCAAGACGCGTCGCCTACCTCTTCGGTGATAGATGCAACCAACAATATCGCGCAACACGCGGTAAGCTAACAAGAATTCCTATAGGGGCAGCAGACTCAGGCTATCTTATTCCAACATCAACAACAACAACAACAGCGGCAGATGACCGACTTGTAGACATCACTTCAAGTGGCGCTCCAACTTCAGCGTCACCAAAAGTATAACCAACAGCCACAACAACATCAGGCAACACCTCAGTAGCAGAGGTAGCAGGGGGGCTCTTTTTAGAGAACCACTTCACCACCACCACCACCAGCAACATCAACCCCCAGTCTTCAATAATAACCACCACAAGCAGCAGAACCAGCAAGAGCAGCAAGATGGGGCCCAAAATGTCTATGGCAGAGTTGAACCAATGTCAACTTTCTCTCTTGGCTACTCGGCAGCCTCAATAGAGTTGCCAGAGACCATGTTTATGGAGATTGGCCACCAACTGTACCTCAGCATAGAGGAAATTTTGAGCTGAAACCCGTGATGATCACGGTAGTTCAAGTTATAGGTCCATTCCGCGGGAATGGACTCGACGACTCGGTCATGCATATTAAGAAATATATGAGGGTCGTTGGTTGCTTGAACAATAATGAGGCAGAGCAAGAGATTATTGCACTGAATATGTTTCCATACTCTATGATGGAGCATGCATTGGACTAGTTTTACTCCCTCCAACTTGAGGAAGTGCCAGATTGGAAGGCTCTTATCCAAAAATTTCTAGACAAGTTTTCTTTACATGTAGAGAAAAATAAGAAGGTGAGAGCCATTGCTGATTTTGAGCAAAAAATGGGAAAAGCCTTTTATGAGGCATGTGAACGATTTAAGAGCATGTTGGAAGCATGCCCCCACCTCGAGATGACTGACAAGGAGCAGATAAGTGCATTCTACTATGGAACTAGTCCAAGTTTTCAGAACACGCTCAACGTCTCATGCAGAGGCTCTTTACTCGCATGGGATCCTGAGAAAATGTGTCCATCATTGAGACGGTTTCCAATAACCGTACCAATGAGGAAACGTATAGAGGAGGTGCTTCGTCAAGAAGCAGTACAATCAATCGGCGATCAAAGCAATCCAAGAGCAGCTTGGAGAGATCCTGAGTAATCAAAAGAAGTTGATGGGTGCAGGTACCAATGTGAGTGGAGTGCAAAAAGGCGCTTCTTTTGTAGCAACTGAAGTTTATGTCACATGCGGTGGAGGACCTACGCATGAGACATGCCCCGAGATTATCTCGTCTATAAACTATGTGGGGCGGAATAATTTATATCCAAGCTATGGTAACACTACTAACATCTTGAATCCACCTCCGCATAATCAAGGGAGTCGCACCTATGCTCCTCTATGCTTCTCAAGGCCTCAAGGCTACCAACATTCTGCTCACCATCATGGTAATCCTAATCATGCAAGCTCGTCTCAAAAGAAACTACCCTCTTCATCCTTAGAGGACGTGTTGAGAGCATTCATCAACACCTATATTCAGGATTGTGGGGGTGATGAAACAAGCAATCTTAGAGCTGCAGGCTTCAAAGAAGGATACTGAAGCAGTTCGTAAAAAGCTTGAGATCCAAATGGAGCAGATTGCTAGTACTATCGGTACAAGGCAACCAGGGACACTTCCAAGCGATATTGTGAACCCTAAAGCAGCAGACAAGAAGTAAGCAATGGCTTTTACAGGTGGAGGTGAGTTGAGGAAAGACAAGAAGCAGGAGAAGAAGAGAATATTACTGCACCTAATTGAGCAACTAAAGCATCAAGTGGCAATCGACAAAAGAAGCAATCCAAAGTGTTTCATTCTGGTTTGCAAGTTGGGAAGGGACACTTGGTCTCGAGGTCTCTGTGAAATAGAGTCCTCAATAAATTTCATGTGTCTGCCGGTCTACAAGAGGTTGGGCATGGGTTTCGTCTATGACGCATATGCGTCGATCAAACTTGCTAGTGGTTTGAAAGTGCAATCCATTGGCATTGATAAGGATGTCCACGTGTCCATAGGGAAGCATGTCTTCCCAACATATTTCTTTATCCTAGACTACGAGCCTAATCCTAGGTTCCCCCTAGTTCTTGGTAGGCCATTCTTGGCCACGGTCGGAGCTCGTATGGACATGGACACGGGAAAAATGGAGTTGAGGGTTAGAGAAGTGAGTATGTACTTCACAACTACACATGCATACCAAGAGGATAAAGGTGATGATGATGAGCCCATCGAATTAACTCGTGCCTTGGAAAAGTTAAACCTGAGCGACAAGTGAGGTCGTAGTTTGTCAGAATTATTGGTAACCAGTTTGAAAGGTTTGGTTCATGGCCCCTTCTTGGGAGGGGCCTTGCGCCGGGAAAGCAAAGTTAAAAAAATGTGTTATTGGGAGGCAACCCAAGTTTTTATTCTTCAGTAAAGTTATTTTTCGTTTTTGTAGTTATTTTCATGTGTCAGAACAGAGTAGCCTTCCACGGAATTTTTTTTTGGGAAATAATAATTAAGTTGGCAAACATATTTTGGCGAAAATTGGATCATTAAAAGCAAAGTAGCCTGCCGCAACATCCCGACAAACAAAAGACGTGTTTCCACGGCAGGGATTACGGTTGTCGCAGCACGCAATACAGGTTTCTCAATTCCATTTTGCTTGTGGTTTTTCAAAATTGTTGTCCACACAACTCTTTGTCTCTCCCTCCAAAATATTTGATCACAAACCTTCTTCCCCAAGTCTCTAGCCTCCACCATTGAAGTATTTTCAAGTTCTCCTGCACAAGTAAGTAGCAAGTAAAGTATTGGGGATCATCAACAACTTCAAATCAGGTGATATCTCTCTAAAACCCTCTCTATTCATTGATACTATTGTGTTGGGTTTTTTTTTTGTTACTTTTGGTTGATTGTCTATATCTATTCTTCATCATTCTCTAATTCCCCCACATCATGGTTAGAACAAAGGGTTTGAGAACTAGATTCCCTAACTCCACTGATGCTCTAATTACTCTCTCATCATCCGAGTCGAAAGGTGAGGGAGAGAATCGTAATCTAATAAGGAGGATCCTAGTGAACCTTCTCATTGGGATGAGGAATACCTTGGGGACTCGATTTTGAAAGAACCATATCTCTACCGTCATCAGTTTAAGTTGGAAAGAGCACAAAACCATTATGAAAAGCTCGTCTTTAGGAAGGTAGCACCAATCCTTGAGTGCGGCTTTGAGGGAGATATGGGATAAGGTTTTCAATTTATGAGAGAATCAAAAAGTTGGAATGGCAAGGTCTTGCTATGCACCCTGAGACGTATGTCTCTCTTGAATTGGTGCATGAATTTTTTGCAAATTTCTTGCATGTGATGAACACACCACCTTCATTCAAAGTGATGGTGCTCGGCCTTTCCATGATGTTATCGCCCGTACTCATCAATTGGGCAATGGATGGACCAAAAATTGTCCAACATGACTGCTCTTCTACAAACTATGCAATGCGGAGTGTTGGGACTATGAGGAGTTGAGTGCGATACTCTCTGGGTCACCCAATCGGGTTATGCTTAATAATAAGGGAGTACCATGTGTCAAGAAGAAGTACCTTTGTTTTGAGCCCAAAGTATGGATAATTATTGTTAGCTCCCAGCTATTTCTGAGCGGGAACCTGAATGAGATCTCTGGTAATCGTGCGTTCATATTATATTGTATCCTAACATATTAAAAAGTGCATCTGGGGAGAATTATTTTTGCAGGTATGCGCAAGGCGGTGCTTGGAGACAAGTTATGGTACCCAAAAGCGATGGCTATTAGTCGCAATGGGATCAACACTATCAACTTGAGGTCAAAGAGGGAAGCTGAGGAAGATGCGGAGGAGGAAAGTGAAGCTAGGAAAAGAAGGATAAAGGAGAAAAAGGAAACCAAGTAGCATAATGAAGCATCAACCTCGAGAATCCAAGATGGAGTGCTTCAAGACATTTTGGCAGTACTAGAGTGTGTAGAAATTAGAAAAAAAAAGGCTTTACGCAAGACTAAAGAGCGCTTCCAGCTACTCGAAGTAAGGCAAGAACAGTTGGCTGAGATATTGGCCAAAGAGCGCTTCCAGCTACTCGAGTCCATGCCGTAATGAAGTCATTCTCAAAAAGAAGCCAAATAAAGACATGATGTGGATCAATCAACCCAACAACCAACGCATAATCAAGTCCTCTATTGGATATAATGTTATTCTTGATCGTGTGAACGGAAGGTCGAGATTTTGAAAATTTTGCGATCAAAGACCATTGGAGGAGGTTCTCGGCAACAGAAACCTTTTGCACTCCTGCACTCCTGCACAATAAATTGCACCGTCGAAAAATCATCACCAGCGACCGAGTTAGGATTTGACAAAACTGAAACATCCCTCAATCTTGTATCCATCGTAGGCTTTTTGGCAATAACAGCAAAGGAAATCAGAGCAGAAGAAGAGACTGGAGGAGATACTTCGAGCGATTGAGAAGAGGCGGGAAAAAAGCTCCGTCCGGCAAAGCCGGCGGCATGGCCTCCATAGAAAATAGCAACGCAAACCCTAGAAGAGAAGCAGAAATACCGGAGCCGACAAAACCTCAAAGTTGATGTCTTTGTTGCGTGGGATTTTGGCTAACTCCTAAACGCAATAGCTTGTTGCATTGTGTCTATGAGTTACGGTCGTTTTATCTTATGAGTCCATATCCATGTCTATTTTCATATTCATTATCCGTCCAGTCAAGATTTAGTGATGAATTTCTAAGTCCGAGTAAGAGTCAAAGTGTCCAGGTCTGATTGAATCTGGGTGCTGAAGTCCAGATTAAGAGTCCTAGTTCAAGTGAGTCCAAGAGCATGGTGTAGGTCTTGGTCATGAGTTCTGCAAGACAAACACACCAAATAATGATGAGACCTGTAGTGGTTCTAGGACACCGCCTCGGGCGTGAGAATGAGTTCTCGTTTGGAAACACTTAATGAAGCTAGAGAGCTTCTAAAGAGAGAAATAATTCTCATAAATGATATGAGAATGAATCAGAATCCCTCCCTCTTACTAGGAATGGGGTATTCATAGGTCTTACCTGGTACACGTGTTGGCACCTGGTCGAATAGGAGAGAGGACCGTCAGATGTCTGCCACGTGTCATCTTGTGATAAAATTTGATCTTTCGAGTCAAATTGGTGTCTTTACTAAGTTAGTCTTCCAAGTCTAAGTAGACTCAACGTCATGACGTCATATATCATACTCCTCATGGATTAGTTCATGGTCAGGAGACCTTGGTGGTCGAGGCCACGCAAGGTGGTCTTGTGAACCATGTATCCTATCTTGGCCATAGGGTTGTGTTCTCTTACAAGATGTGATCATGAGTGGTTCTCATGAGTCCTTGCCATTGGAGTCCTGGCGACCTCCTTGCAGATGAGTCTTCAAGGACATGAGGGAGTCTTCGATGTTGATGAGTACGTGACTTGGTAGTCTTTGGGTTGTCATCATGAGACCATGAGCCATCACTATCTTCCTGAGGACTGAGAGTCCTTGCCTCCATGGTGAGGGTCCTCATGATTTTAGACCTCATCCTCATGGTAATGAACCATGAGTCCGAGACGTGGATTCGAGTCCTCGAGTACTTTGTTATGAGTCCTCGAGTTGTCATCCTGAGGACCACGAGTTGAGTCCTTGTTGTCTTCCAAGAGGGCCACAAAGTTGAGTCCTTATCGTCTTCTTTGCCTTTTCTTTCATTTGTGTCCTTAGAATCGGATATAGGTACCAGGTTCCTCGACCCGGTTTGGTTAATGGGGGATGACGTGGCGCTCGGGCACCACGTGTCGTCGTCTCATTTGTTCCCGATATCTATCATTTTTTGGGTAGCATTAGTTGCTCCCCACTTCGAGTAATATTGATTTATTGATGTTGCTCGGAGTAGAAGTCGCCTTGAGTTGTCTTGTTGTATATATTTGTTGTAGAGAGTCCGCATGTTGAACTTTGTAGTTGGGGTAATTGAATGATAATCTTCTAGTTTCCATATGCTCGAGCAGTTGAGTACAATGTCTTGAACCTATGTCTGCGTCGTGAGTCTTCTTCTTTGGTCTTCGCTTCGAGTCTTGGACTTGCCTCTTGGAATGTTCCGTCCTCGGTCCCATACCTTGGATTCGCGCGTCCTTGGTCTCAGAATTTGGACTACGCACCCTTTGTCCCAGACCTTGGACTCGCGTGTCCTTGAATAGACCCTTCTTGCCTTCTCTCATTGCTTAGAGAGTCCTCAAGACTTGCAGTTTTTTTCTCCATTTGCCATGAGAATATTTCCCCTCGAGTCATAAGAAGTATAATGAGGGTGTTGCCCCCCCTCGCGCCGAGGACTCCGTTGGTGGACGCGAAGTATCTGGACTTGAGTTTCTCCTTCAGTGCTCATCTTGATGGGTACTAAGGTACTCAATATGAGACTTGGTCACATGCTAAGAGTTACTTGGCATTTGATCATTATTTGGGAATCTGCTCCTCCCAACTTAATCTTTTACAAGATGTCGTACTCAACATAGAGGGCGATCGCGTGTGAGTGTACTTGGAGATAAATTATTCCATAGGAATACATTCATCCCACTTCGTCTTCTGAGAGATATGAGTTCGACGTTGGGCTGACGTCAAGCGTGAACGGATCCGCGTAGGATCAACTTGCTCTCTATGGATGCCAACCACGATAGGTGACACTGCATGAGCATCCGTCCCGTGAAGGACTCGAGTTCAACGCCAAATCGACATCGCGCATGAAAATATCCGCGTAGGATCAACTTTATCTCCACGGATACGAACCACGATAGGTGACACCGCATGGGCGACCGTTCCCTGAAGGACTCAAGTTCAACGCCGAATCGATATCACGCGTGAATGGATCAGCGTAGGATCAACTTGGTCTCCACGGATGCCAACCATGATAGGTGACACCGCATGGGTGACCATCCCCTGAAGGACTCGAGTTCAACGCCAAATCGACATAACGCGTGAACGGATCCGCGTAGGATCAACTTGGTCTCTACAGATACCTATCACGATAGATGACACCATATGGGCAACTGTCCCCTGAAGGAGTCGAGTTCAACGCCGAATCGACATCGCGTGTGAATGGATCCGTGTAGGAACAACTTGGTCCCTAAGGATGCCAACCATGATAGGTGACACCGCATGGGTGACTGTCCCCTGAAGGACTCGAGTTCAAAGCCGAATCGGCATCGCGCGTGAACAGATCCGCATAGGATCAACTTGGTCTCCATCGGTGCCAACCACGATAAGTGACACCGCATGGGCGACCGTCCCCTGAAGAACTCAAGTTTAACGCCGAATCGACATCGCGCGTGAATGGATTCGCTTAGGATCAATTTGGTCTCCACGAATGCCAACCACGATAGGTGACACCGTATGAGCGACCGTCCCGCTGAAGGACTCGAGTTCAACGCCGAATCAACATCGTGCATAAAAGTATCCAGGTAGGATCAACTTGGTCTCCACGGATGCCAACAACGATAGGTAACACCGCATGGGCGACCATCCCCTGAAGGACTCGAGTTCAATGCCAAAACAACATCGCGCGTGAACGGATCCGCATAGGATCAACTTGTGGGATGGAGTCCACACATGGTAGAGGCTTGCTACATAACTCTTCAACAACATGGTGAACTTTATTCCATTACACAAAGGCTTTACACTTTGAGAATTACAAATGATATTGTCCCGGATGGAGTTGAATTCTCGTCCAATCACTCGGTGGTGCATTTGTTACGTCCGTCGTGTGTACACTTTCAGATTTAGGGTCCATGATCCCCACGAACTTGAGCCAATTTTCCCTCTTTCATAAGCTCATTCACTATTCTCTTTTGGTAGAAACAATTCTCAATATTGTGTCCATGGCACTTGTGGAAGGTGCAATACTCGTGGGGACGATTCCCGTGGAGCTCGCCGTTGGGTACGCGAGGCGAGAGTTCGAGTTCCCCACGCCCTTGTAGGTAATCACACACTTTTTGATAAGAGGTGTTGATTGGAAAACAAGTGGTCGTTGATGTCGCGGTTCTGGTGTGATCCTTTTTTATTTGGTCTTTTGCGGAGTTGAGCTTGATCACTAGTTCTAGCATGTCTTCTGCCCATGCATGGCTTTGAGCAGTGGCTAGCATCTCTTCCCAATTCTTTAGCTGATTGGTAGCAAAGGCAATGTAGAGACTACGTGATCAGACCCCAGCTTGGAAGGCAGTTATGATTGTCTTATTTGTAGGCTCGTGGCATTTAGATATCACTTTCCGGAATCTTTCCACATATTGAGCCAAGGACTTGTTGTTATCTTTTTGGATACTAATGAGGTACATTTTGGATCTAAGGGCCTTCCCTAACGAGACGAACCTTTCCATGAATTTATGCCTGAATATGGACCAAGAGGTGATAGATCCTTCTTCAAGTCCTCGATACCAGGCATGTGATTGTTCGTAGTATTTCTGATGGGCCATAGATAGCTCAAAAGTGGTGATGTGGTCCACAACCACTGTAAGTCCATCATATTTCATATCTCTTGGCATCATGCGAGGATCTGCAGGGGCATCCCTTATTTTAGGACTCAGAGGGAAGCTTGTAGAAAAGATAGTAGGCTTTTTGGGAACTACGGAGGCGAACATCTCTTGGAGCACTTTTATCTGATTTTGCATAGATTGTATATCTGGGTCGCATCTTATTGAGTCTGAGCTGAAGGAAGAAGAGTGACTATATCAGGAACTTTAGGGACTCTGCGAGGGTGATGATGGTCTCGGGCAGCTGGGATTTTATCATCCCTTCGAGTCTGAGGACGAGGACTCTCAATAGCGCCTGGGTTAGACCCTGAGGAAGTCCTCCAATGATGAGCATGAGTCCGAGACCTTGCACTTTCCTAGTCTTTGTAACCTTTTTCAGTCTGCGAGTACCCCATAGTATGATGATGGGGTCTCGCATAAGTCTGGCGCGTGCGGTCTCCATGGACTAGTGAGACTTGTGTACTTCGAAGACAAGTTCAAACATTATGAGGATCTTGCAGTCAAGCATGGGTTCTCTTATCACGGGGCAAGGAGTGGTCCGGTGCGTATGAGGAGCTCGGACGGGGGACTTCTCCCTCCTCGGGACTCGAGTTGTAGTCGGAGGAGGGGTGGAAGAAGACCTTGGGGATTTTGAGCGACAGGAGTCGCTTGAGCCGCATGAGATGACATACCTCGAGATGCTCTTAAGAAAGTAGCCATCTGAGTAGCAAAGTTTCCCATGATGGCTTCGAGTCCATCCACGAGTGGGTTTGCAACTAGAGGAACTGGAGGAGCTGGAGGCGGGGGAAAGACTCTGGGAACTCGGTAGTGAGTCTGATGGGGTACATCATCTTCATGTAGACTACGCGAGCTAGGTGTGCGTCCCATTTCCTGTTGTACTTCATCTCGAGCCGAGGTGACTCGTTTTGTATCAGGGTCCCCTCGACTCCCCAGAAGATCATGGGTTGAGACTCCAGATCGAGCTCGGGTGGTGACGTGAGTCTAGGAGGGTGTATTTTCTCCTCGGTCAGCTGCCGGTCTTGCACTCTTCTTAGCAGGAGCCATTTGAGTATTCTGAATTGTCATTCGAGGTCTGGGAAATGTTGGCTTTCAATACGTTCCCGACAATGGAACCAAAAATTGTTGCGTGGGATTTTGGCTAAGTCCTAAACGCAATAGCTTGTTGTATTATGTCTATGAGTTATCGGGTCGGGTTGTCTTATGAGTCCATATCCATGTCCGTGTTCGTATTCATTATCCGTCCGGTCAAGGTTTGGTGATGAAGTTCTAAGTCTGAGTAAAGAGTCCAAGTGTCTAGGTTTGAGTGAATCCGGGTGCTGAAGTCTAGATTGAGAGTCATAGTTCAAGTGAGTCCAAGAGCAAGGTGTAGGTCTTATCACGAGTCCTTCAAGAGAAACACACCATAAAACGATGAGACCTGGAGTGGTTCTGGGACACCGCCTCGGGCGTGGAAATAAGTTCTCGTCTGAAAACACTTAATGAAGTTAGAGAGCTTCTAGAGAGAGAAAGCTTTTAGAGAGAGAAAGAATTCTCATAAATGATCTGAGAATGAATTAGCATACCTCCCTCTTACTAGGAATGGGGTATTTATAGGTCCCACCGGGTACACGTGTCAACACCTGGTCGAATGGGAGAGAGGACCGTTTGATATCTGTCACGTGTCATCTTGTGGTGAAGTTTGATCTTCTGAGTCAAATCGGAGTCTTAGTTAGTCTTTCGAGTCTAAGTAGATTCAACGTCATGACGTCAAATATCAGAATCCTCATGGACTAGTTCATGTTCAAGAGACCTTGGTGGTCTTGTGAACCATGTATCCTATCTTGGCCATGAGGTTGTGTTCTCTTAAAAGATGTAATCACGAGTAGTTCTCATGAGTCTTTGACATTGGAGTCCTGAAGACCTCCTTGTAGATGAGTCTTCGAGGACACGAGGGAGTCTTCGATGTTGATGAGTGCATGAGCTGGTAGTCCTTGGGTTGTCATCATGAGACCATGAACCCTCACTATCTTTCTGAGGACTAAGAGTCCTTGCCTCTATGATAAGGGTCCTCATGATCTGAGTCCTCGTCCCCATGGTAATGACCCATGAGTCCGAGACGTGGGTCCGAGTCCTCGAGTACTTGGTTATGAGTCCTCAAGCTGGTAGTCCTTGGGCTGTCATCCTGAGGACCACGAGTTGAGTCCTTTTCGTCTTCCAAGAGGACCAGAAAGTTGAATCCTTGTTTTCTTCTTTGCCTTTTCTTCCATTTGGGTCCTTGGACTCGGATATGGGTACCAAATTCCTCAACCCGGCTTGGTTGATAGGGGATGACGTGGTGCTCAGGTGCCACGTGTCGCCGTCTCATTCGTTCTAGAGACCTATGATTTTTTGAATAACATCAGTTCGTAAATTAAAGTGAAGTTTATGTCAAGAAGGAGTTAGTTAGTATGGTATGTTTACTATTGTATCCTCATGACTATGTATTGAGAGATCCTAACTAACTTTTTATAAGGATAAATTGACAATTCATGTATTACTTACTAGAAAAAGAAACAAGACACTCATTTTGGGACGAAGGGAGTAGTAAAGTTAGATAGGGGAGGTCTTACATTCAAGTCTCACTTAAACAGTTTTTCTTCAAAATTTAACGGGGGCAATAATAATTTTTTTATACATTCTAGTGTGGGCAAATAATAAAATTTAGAGAGACAAATATGAATTTGTATCAGTTTTTCAGGGTTTCTAGCCAGGGATTGGACTAAACTTTTCGACATAAAATATGTTAATTTATGTGGGTTTTTTTCATTTGACTTGATCCAAAAGTGTATCGGATCATAATAAAAATAATTCGTAAATTGACGTAGAAGATTGATCTTCATGTGTTCTCTTCCCAATGACATAAAATCTAGCTTCAAATCATACATAATGATGATCCTCATGATCAATGAGCCCAGTCTGAGCATCAGCATTGAAAGGACTCAATTTGATTCCCAAAATATAAAATTTTCAAATTTTGTTTGCCACATAAGCAAAAGTTTCAACCAAAAAGAAACTCTACATTGAAGAGACTCATTTTGAGTCCCAAATAATCATGCAAATCAAATATTATTTTATATTTTAATACAATAGTTA
>JAYMTK010000691.1:0-19982 GCA_036897405.1 Pelargonium myrrhifolium
ATTCAAACTTAAGAGTAGGAAATCGTCACAAGCGAAACTTAGAGGGTAGGAAATCATAATTTACCCCATTAACAAAATATAAAAACACTTGAATCCTCCAACATCTTAAAATCTCAAAATTCTCTAAAATTCTAAAGCTGTGCCCAACAGAGCAAGTTCATGAAACAAAAGTCTTCTAAAACAAAACCTATTCCCATCCTGTCGCCGGAGCAACACCTTCGATTGCAGCAGCCGCTGGTGGCGGAGGAACTGCAGCAGCCACCCACTCATCTCCGGCGGGCAGTGGAACACCTGATTCAAAAACAGAAAGGTAAGAATTCGAGTAACCGAAGAAACTTGAGGCTCGGGTCAGGATTAGACATTTTCAACACCAAAACCAAAAAACCCGACCCAAAACCCAAATCAAATTCAGATATCACGAGATAGACCCACTTGGCTTTGGGGTTGGGTCAGACAAACCGCACGTTTCTATAGAAAACAAAAACCGGAACTTTGCGAGGGTTGGGTTAGGATTAGACATTTACAACGTGACCCAATATGAATATGACGCAAAATCCAAAATGCGAGATCAATATCATCCACATGTCTAAAACAAATACACTTTGTTGTCAATCCCAACAAGAAACTCTAGTCTTGGGTATGGATTAGACATTTTCAACCTCAACCAATAAAACCCGACCCAAAATCCAAATAATAACAGGTCTCACAAGAGGCAATTGGTTTTTGGGTTGGGTCAGACAACACGCATGTTTCTACATAAAACAGAAACCAGGACTTCGCAAGGAACGGGTTAGGATTAGACATTTTCAACGAGAACCCATAATAAGATGACGCAAAATCCGAAATGCGAGATCTATATCATCGACATGTCTAAAGTCTAACTAACCCACTTGGTTGTCAAACCCAACAAGAAACCCAAGCCTTGGGTATGGATTAGACATTTTCAACCTCAACCAATAAAAACCCGACCCAAAATCCAAATAATAACAGGTCTCACAAGATAGGCCCACTCAGTTTTTGGGTAGGGTCAGAGAACACGCACGTTTCTATAGAAAAAAGAAACCAGGACTTCACAAGGAACGGGTTAGGATTAGACATTTTCAACGTGAACCCATACAAAGATGATGCAAAATCCGAAATGCGAAAACTATATCATCTACATGTCTAAAGTCTAACCTGCATCATTCCATGTTGAAGGAACTGCAGAAATAGGAGGAGCATCGGTAGGCCACTGGGCATCAGCAGCCGTAGCAGACCAATCACCAAGACCGATCGCATTAGTAGAATACTCTGCACCTCCATAATCTGCGTGTGCAACAGCCTCCTCCTCTTCTTGTGGCTTAGCCTCCTCGGGTTCTCTGTAGAAGAACAAGTCGACCTACACAGCAGAGAAAATGGCACAAGTTCAATAACTAGGCAGTGCTCCAAGTTACAGTTTTGCCAAACTGTATCGGCTTTTGGCATTTACCATAACATCCCACTTCAAACCAGGACGAATGGTGCCGCGCATTTGCAAAACCATCCTCGCTAGGAGCCAGAATAGGCAACCGATGCTGTGCTTGCCCTTGTTGTTGGCCGGGATACCGATATCAACATAACGCATTGGTGAGTCTGTGTCACAGAATGCAATGGTGGGAATGTTTCCGAGAGCAGCTTCTTTGATTGGCTGTAAATGGGAAGTCACAAATCATAGACATAGGCAAGAAAATAAGGTAAAAGACACAGTTTGGTCCCTGAACTTTCAAATATGGACCCAAAACGGTCCTTGCCATTAGAGCTCGTATCAAAAGTTCAGGGACCAAATTGGGTCTTTTACCAAAAAATAATTGGACATTGAATGAAGCTTTACCTGGTGGTCAGTCCTTGGGTCGGTGAGGATGAGAAGGCGGGGCTCGCTGAATGAGGTCTGGAGCTGATTGGTGAATGTACCGGGAGTGTGTCTTCCGGCAATTGCATTAGCACCAGTGTATTGTGCAAACTTGAGTACAGCTCTTTGACCGTAGGGACGAGCAGACTGAACGATAATGTCCTTTGGGTTCTCGATGGCAACAATAACTCGGGCAGCCATCTGTAGCTTCTCCCATGTCTTGCCGAGGTTAATAATGTAAATTCCTGTAACAAATATACAACAAATTAAGCATGAAACTTGCTACATAAAAAGACACTGTCCCAAACCGCATATCATAAAACAATGACATGGAATTAACTGCTAAAAAATCACGTTAAGTTCAACATTACAAATTCAATCCTAAACAAAATTAATAACACATGGGGTTCAATATCACTTACTTCAATGCTATACAAAAATAGAAACATGCCACAAACAATCACATGAGAGGTCAATATCACTACTAATACAATGCTAAAGAAGAAAAAAAACAATCACATGGATCTCAATACCACTACTTCGATGCTAAGCAAAAACAACATGCAAGAAACAATCACACGGAGCTCAAATGCTAAACAACAATTATAGCAAACCGACTAAAATATTCATATGGGGCTCAATATCATTACTTAAATGCTAAACAAAATTAATAACCTACCACAAAACAATAAAATGGAGCTCAATATCACTTAACTACTTCAATGCTAAACAAAATTTATAGCATACAACTAAACAATCACATGAAGTTCAATAGCAAAGTAACACAATTACTGAAAAAATACAAGAAAAAACAACTGTACCTCAGATCTATTAACATGATTATGAACAGATAAAAATAGGAAATGCTCTAGATCTCTCCACTATAAAATTCACATTAAAAATGAACAAAAAATATAGTTTCACACAACAACAAAAAAAATACAAAAAATCTTAACTTTATGTTCTCCATACAATCTCTTCCCAAACAAAACCAAAACCCACGATTCTAAATACTGATAAAAAAACAATAACATGACCTCAAACTAAATTTTCCATCCGCCCAAGCACACATTTTCTCGGCAACCAAACACACATTTTCTCAGCCAAAACGAAGCAAAACATAGAGAAATCACTCTAGTCAGTACTCACCATCATTACGCCTCTTGAAGACGTATCGCTCCATCTGGAAATCACAATTCTTGGTCCCGAGGTGGACCTCAGACGCAAGCATGAGCTGAATGTCCTGATCTTTCTGCGAGAGGTGCCTTGCCGGCGCCGGAGCAATGGTGGTCGCCATGATTTTCTCTCCGGTAGCTAATGCGGTTGCGGAAAAAACCCTAACCCTTTGTTGCTGTAATTGCACAGAGCTTGAAAGGTGAGAGCTTTTTTTGAGGCAACGTTTCTGTTCATTTATAAACAAAACCTAATTGAAATCAAATTTAGCCCAAACATATACATTTTTTCGTCATGCCAAACAAGCCCTTAATGGCCCAAACGATGGGCCCGGCCCAGCCAATTGGTCATTGAATTTTTTTGTTTTTTGACTTAATTTGGTTCTGAACTTTTTGACCCGAAATGGACCATGAACGTTCGTGTTTAGATCCAATTTGGTTCATGGACTTTTTTTTTTACCTCAAATGATTATTGAACTTTCAAATATTGACCTATGTTAGTATCTGAACTTTCAAGTTGTGACCCAAAATGGTCATTGCCATTAGAGCTTATGTCAAAAGTTCATGGCCAAAATAGGTCAATATTTGAAAGTTCATAAACTGTTTTACGTCAAAAAAAAGTTCATGGATCAAATTAGTTCAAAACATGAAAGTTCATAGACCATTTAGGGTTAAAAAAATTCATGAATCAAATTGGGTCTTTACTACGGGGTTCCATAGCGGGCCACACTTTGGCAGTTGACACCTTTAAGTCGTTTGACCACACCCAAACCAATACTCATTCGAGATTTGTTCACAGGTTAAAGGTTTCACCTCTCCCCAAAGGTTGTTGAGTAGGAATCGAAGTCGAGACCTCTACCCACTCACACAACTTGTGTTAGCCACCCATGGGTTCAAAATGGTCATTGCTATTAGAGCTTATATCAAAAGTTCATGGATCAAAATATGTCAATATTTAAAATTTCAAGGACAATTTTGGGTTAAACAAAAGTTCATAGATCAATTTGGGTAAAACATTATAGTTTAGGGGCCATTTTGGATAAAAAAATTTAAAAACTAAATTGGGTTCAAACACGAAGTTTTTTTTTTGAAATAGAAGTATCATTAATAAGAGGAGAGTCCAAAAACATCAGATGATTAATCAAAATCGAGACATCCCGGATTAAAAACACGACCTTCTGACACGGAACGAGGCCACGTAGCTAACTCATGGGCAACTTTGTTCGTAGAACAGTTCACAAAAGCATTAAACAAGACATCAAATCCCAACACAACCCAACTCCCGCTTTCAAACACGAAAGTTAGGGGACCAAATTGGGTTTTTTACCAAACCTAATTGAACCAAATTCAGCCCAAACACATACAATTTTTCTCACGCCAAACAAGCCCTTAACGACCCAATTACGGGCCGGGCCCAAAACAAAGGCCCAAGCCCATATCTCCGTCTCCTCCCCGAACACTCGCGCCAACACAAAACGAACCAACCATAAACCCTACAACGAGCAACACTCGCAACTCAAAAAGCTGCGAGCTTTAAGCTCATAAACCCCAAAACCCAACACCCAGACCTCCAATTCGACCTCAGCTATGGGGGTTTCAAAGCCAAAAAAGCAATCTCCAAACAACCCAGAACTCGACATGGACACTCTCCAATCCGACGTCGCATCGTTCGCTTCCTCTATCGGCCTCTCCTCCTCGCTTCCTTCCTCAGGCTTCAACGACTCCGATTTCCGCAAAACCGGACCTCTCAAACCCTCCAAAACCCAATCCAAAACGACCCAGAAGACCCCCAAAACCAAACCTGAAAACACCTCCGGCAAGCCTCCGAGGCCGGAGACCAAGACCCCGAAACCGAAACCTCCGGTTTTGTCGCTCGACGAGAGCAATAATAGTAAAGGGTTCGATCGATTCAAGGGTCTGCCCAAGCTTCCGCTGGTAAAGGCGAGTGCTTTGGGGGTTTGGTACAAGGATGTGGTGGAGTTGGAGGCTAAGGTGGTCGGAGAAGGGAAGGGGAGAGGGGATGTGAAGAGTATGGAGGAGTGGTACGGTGTGGTGGCGAAGAATCGGGAGATGGGAGAGCGGTTGATGTCTCAGTATGCTCAGGATTACGAGTCGTCGAGAGGGAAGAGTGGGGATATCAAGATGTTGTCGGCGACGCAGAGGTCCGGGACGGCTACTGATAAGGTTTCGGCGTTTTCGGTCATGGTTGGAGACAACCCGATTGCTAATTTGAGGTCACTTGATGCTCTTTTGAGTAAGTTCTGCTTATTTTCTTTATTATGGTAGTTTGGTACTTGAAAGCTCTTGATTTGGATTGGTTTCTTTTATTAGTGCGTGTTAGCTATTAGCCATTTGTACATGCATTGTATGTCCATTGAATTTGTGTCAAACCATTGTTTGTGTTTAGCAATGTAATACATTTGTTGTGTCCGAGGACTTACTCTAGCGAGGTAGGGGTTATCTAGCCCACTATTTTCGTTCTTTTTGATAGCTAGTTACTTGAAAGCTCTTGATTTGGATTGGTTTCTTTTACTAGTGCGTGTTAGCTATTAGCCATTTGTATATGTATTGAATGTCCATTGAATTTCTATTAAACCAATGTTAGTGTTTAGGAATGTAACACATTTGTTGTGGCCAAGGACTTGCCCTATCAAGATAGGGGTTATTGAGCCCACTATTTCCGTTCTTTTTTGATAGCTAGTTACTTGAAATCTCTTGATTTGGATTGGTTTGGTTTACTTGTACATGTTAGCCGATTTGTATATGTATCATCCATCAATTGGATTTGCAATATTCTATTATTACTTAGTGTTGTTTGTTTTTGGGTCATGAATATGCCTTTGTATTGGGAACCATTACCATTCCAACTGTTAGTTTTTTAATCCAAACGCAAACTTGTGTTAGATGAAATTTATTACATTTGTTGTATCTAAGTGCTTACTATCGTGAGCTAGTTGTTAACAAGCCCTTCCAGATTCCTCATTTCTAAAGGGAAATGAATAATAGTTGCATGTCGTGTTAGCCATCTGTATATGTACTGTATGTCCATTGAATTTGTGTTAGACAAATGTTAGTGATTGAGGAATGTTAACACATATGTTGTGTCTGAGAACTTTAGTGAGCTTGGGTTAGGTAGCTCCCTATTTTCTTTCCTTTTGATAGCTAGTTACTCTAAAGCTCTTGATTTGAATTGGTTTGGTTTACTTGTACATGTTAGCCATTAGTATATGTATCATCTGTCCTTTGAATTTGTAATAAACTATTGTTACTTAGTGTTCGGAATAGAATTTTTGTTCAGAGGAATGAGATTGCTTGTTTTTTGGTCATGAATATGCCTTTGGATTGGGAATCATTCCCATTGTTAGTTTTTTAAGCCTGACGCTACACTGTGTTAGATGAACGTTAATACATTTGTTGTATCTAAGTACTTACTATCACGAGATAGGGGTTACCAAACCCTTGTAGTTTTCTCATTTCTAAAGGGAAGTGAATAATGGTTGCTTGTCATGCTGCATATTTTGATTGCATTTTAGTTGGTTTAAGTACTGCAGTTGGATCTTACATTGAGTTAGTTGAGGCTGCTTTGTCAACTCCATTAGCTGTTTGTATATCTATAATCTATCATCTTTCTATTAAATCTGTATTGAACCATTGTTAGTGTTTAATGAAGGTTAACACATTTGTTGTATCCGAGGACTTAGTACATCTAGCTAGCGGTTAACGAACCCATTATGGCTCGTAGCTTCCTTATTGCTTAAGGAAAATGAGTAATAGTTGCTTGCCGTGCTTTATTTGTTGATTGCATTTGAGATTGGTTAAGAACTGTAATTGGATCTCACACTTGAGTTAGTTGAGGTTGCATTGTCAATTTTACTCGTGCCGCACATAACATGTTTGATTTGGGGGGTTAAAATAGGGATTAATTAGCTTAATCCAAGAATCTTAATCTATATTTATCTTAAATTCTTCATTGACTAGTGAAACATTTGGCCTTTGGATTTGTACCTTTTATTAGGTTGAAACCTTACACTGCAGAAAGTAATGCAACACACTATCATACTGTACCTAGGCGTCTTGAAACGTAACTGCTAATTGAACTGATTCTGTGCAGACATGGTAACATCTAAAGTGGGAAAGCGCCACGCATTGACAGGATTTGAAGCGGTGAAAGAGCTATTTATTTCAAGGTTGGTATTTCTAAGCACTCCATTCATTTCACTGGTTCCTTTAAAACTTACCAACTAGTAGCTTCTTTTTTCTGCTATTGTTAGGTATCGCTGGTAGCCAATTTTTTTTCTTTTTAAACTGGATGAAGACATACATAGTTATATAGATACATTAGTTATGCAATATCATCAGAAATCTATAATAAGGCCGGTCCTTTCTGTTAGGATATAGTGTGATAACCTGTAATTACAAGCAGATATTAGATAAAATATTGAAAAAATGTGACCATTTATTTAAAGTTGTCCCATTCTGTAATACATTGTTTAGGTGGCTAAAAGATTTCTTGTTTCCTGTTTATAAGTTATACTAATTTGCTTCTTTATACTTTATCTTACCAGTTTATTGCCTGATCGTAAGCTTAAAACTCTCGTACACCGTCCACTAACTCGACTTCCTGAGAATAAAGACGGATATTCCCTTCTACTTTTTTGGTATTGGGAGGAATGCTTGAAGCAAAGGTACATTTGTCTCCTCTACATAGTCATTGTATGTCAATCCATTTGGTATCAACTTCACATTTGGTTCTCATTAATAGGTATGAACGTTTTGTTAATGCTCTGGAGGAAGCATCAAGAGATATGTTACCTATACTGAAAGACAAGGCGTTAAAGGTTTGGCTCTTTCATATATTATATGTGATTTACAGTAGAGCTTGCAATTCGGGCTCGGCCTGTTTGGGTTGGATTATTTTGGGGTCGGATTAAAAAGACTTGACCTGCAACCTGAACCCGCAAAAATGCTGGCCGTGGGTTTGGGTCCAAATTGCCAACTTTATTTTTTCGATCTCTATACATTCTCTAAAATAACACACCCTAAATGTTTGAAATGAAACACATGTTGATTCTTCTCTAATATTGTAAAAGTTGAGTAAATTATAAAGACGAGTTTGGACTAGATGCTGCATCATACTTTTGAAAGCCATTTTATCTCCAACTTTAATGTTTATTTATAGGGTCGGTTCATCTAATGGTTTGCTGTCATATATGTGTGTCTATGTATAACTTACTGATATTCTGCTGTTGCTTTCAGACTATATATACACTACTAAGAAGCAAATCTGAGCAAGAACGCAGATTGCTATCTGCGCTAGTTAACAAAGTAAGCTTGTGTTAAATTCCAGGTTTCTCATGTTTAGGCTGTTTATTTGAACTTATTACATGTATTGGATCTATTACTGATACTCATCACTGTTCGGGAACAACCTGTAGCTCGGAGATCCGCAAAATAAAGGGGCATCTAATGCCGACTTTCACTTGACAAACCTTTTGTCCGACCATCCGAATATGAAGGTACACCGATCTGCAACTAGAAAGGATGTTCTTGTAATATTGCAAATTTATCGTGATGTGTGAATCTGTGATTTATATAGTGAGTATGCATCTTCTAAATCATGTAATGCTTTCTTTTACAGGCTGTGGTGATTGATGAAGTAGACTCATTTCTTTTTCGGCCTCATTTGCGGTTACGGTCAAAGTACCATGCGGTATGTCTAGTATTTTCTGTGAACCCCCTTTCCAGGCACATATTGTCCTACTTATTTATAATGCGAAATACTATAAAAATGGTCCCTGAACTATCAGAATCCGGCCAATTTGGTTTTTGAATTAATTTTATGTTAAAATGGTCCTCGAACTATTGAGAATGTATCGAATGGTCATAATTATTTAAGTTGTGCTGATGTGGCATTAAATACTATTTTGAGATTGTGGTGAACCTCGGGCATTTTGGTCGGTTTGGAATAGTTGGGAGTTCATTTTATAAAATTAGTCGAGGTACTCGAGGGGCCAAACTAGTTGGACCATTTGAGTTGTTTTTCCTTTATAATGTGTTCCCTAGGTTGCCTCAAAATGTAACCACAAATTTTGTAATTTAATAGTTTTGTAGACTGTATTTTTAGTTTTTGTTTGCATCATGACTTGATCTTGCTTGGTTTTTGAACCTCGTGCTCGGACCTTGTGTATATGTAGGTTAACTTTTTGAGCCAAATACGTCTTAGTCACAAAGGAGATGGACCAAAGGTGGCAAAACGTTTGGTGGATGTATACTTTGCACTGTTTAAGGTATTAGCGGATCTCAATCAAATTTGCATTGCATATTTGGTCCTCGATCCTCAATTCAGATGAATTATACGCATCTTTTTGAAACATTACTCTTATTTTTGTAGCCAGTGAAGATTGACTGAGACCGGGATAATTGACTTTTTATAATTTCAGGTTCTAATTAGTGAGGCAAATGGTGGTTCAAAGACAGATTCAAGCAAGAAATCAGAGGGCAAAAAAGAACCGAAAGATGGGAAAGCTAAAGAAGCTAAAGATGAATCAGAATCTCACGTTGAAATGGATTCACGACTCTTATCAGTTCTTTTAACTGTACGTTTACATATGTTTTATACTAGATGATTAATACCAAGATTAAATAGTGATTCTGTTTTAATATATTTAGGTAAAAGATCTAATTTGGTCCTTGAACTCTTTTGAACCCAAAATAGTCCCTGAATTTTCGAGTTTGGACCCAATTAGGTCCATGAACTCTTGATATAAGTTCTCTCGGCAAGGACCATTTTGGGTCCATATTTGATATAAGTTCAGGGTCCAAACACGAAAGTTCAGTGATCAAATTGGATCTTTTACCATTTATTGATTACCGTCGATATTATCTTCTTGATGACAGCTTTAAAAATCTTGTTCTGAAAGCTTATTCCGTTCTTTCTTCGTCGTTCTTGCAGGGAGTTAATCGAGCGTTTCCTTTTGTTTCAAGTAATGAGGCCGATGACATTGTTGAGGCCCAAACGCCAATGCTCTTCCAATTGGTATGGTTAAAATCGACTTATTTAAAATTTTGCTACTTTTGCTTAGCATCACCTTTATTTTGGATATCGGGTCTCAATATGGACTTGTAACATGCAGGTTCACTCAAAGAACTTCAATGTCGGAATTCAAGCATTAATGCTTCTCGATAAGATCTCATCGAAGAATCAGATTGTCAGTGATCGGTTTTACCGTGCATTGTACTCCAAACTCTTACTTCAATCTGCCATGAATTCTTCCAAGGTAAGTGAGTATGGTTTCTTACACCGGTCTTTACTTTATTACTTGTATCTTTAAGAGTAGCTACCATTTTCGGTTTTCCTTACATTGCTTGTTGTTCAGGCAGAAATGTTTATCGGTCTCTTACTGAGGGCCATGAAATGTGATGTAAATTTGAAGCGCGTATCTGCCTTTGCGAAGCGCTTGTTGCAGGTTTGTGCTTTACGTGTATCTGCCTCTTGATAATTTTCGAGATTTACAACTCCGTTTCTGAATTAGTGTGTTTTAGTAAGAAAAATTGTTTCAAAATAAGTGTTGTGTTACAAAAAACCATACTTTTCCGATTATACCCTCTTATCTATCCCGAGTTAATAATTGAATACTAGTGATTTATTAATTGAATACTAGTGATTTATTTTTCGAATAATTACAAGTTGGAGAGTTTTAATAAGAGTATGCCAACAAGTAATTAAGGGTAGTTTGGTCATTTCATATAATTGCGCAGTTCTTCTTAATAACACTTGTTCAGAAACGGAGATCCGGGAATTTGTATGTGTGACTTAAAATGAAATTTTATGGTGGAGTCCGAGAATTCACTAACAAGAAAATCGATTTCTTAAAATATTTGAACAGATCGCTCTTCAGCAGCCGCCTCAATATGCTTGTGGATGCCTTTTCCTCCTCTCCGAGGTCCTTAAAGCGAGGCCGCCTTTGTGGTAGGCACTGATTTTATTTCAAATGTGCCGTTTTGTTAATTAAGATTATTTGACCGTTTTGATTGGGACTCATTTACCGTTTTACCCTTGTGCAGGAACAAGGTTCACCAGAGTGAGTCGATTGATGAAGAGATCGAACATTTTGAAGATGTGGAGGAAGAAACCGATAATAAACCAAGCGGTGCATCAAACAAACAAGAAAGCGTCGTGGACGCTCCTATTGGTGATGAAACTAACTCGGACAATAATTCTTCCGAAGACGAAGATGACGAAGACGACTCTCCCCCTTTTGATTCTGAAAACGATGTTTCAGATGAAGGCGAGGATTTGATTCTTCGGGATGATTCAAGAGACCATGAACCCAAAACAATATCGGGTTCCAATGCGCCCCAACACCGACAATCCTCTGCGCGGCCATCACTCCCCGGAGGATATGATCCGCGCCACAGAGAACCGTCTTTTTGGTAAATTCTCATGTTACTCTTTTCTTAGTTTTTCATGTTTTACGGTGCCAAAAGCAGAATTTGACCGGTTCTTTGTTTGTATGTGTCGATAATCAACAGCAATGCTGATCGTGTAAGCTGGTGGGAGTTGATGGTACTTGCTTCACACGTGCACCCATCGGTTTCTACCATGGCGAACACTCTTCTTTCCGGCGCGAACATTGTTTACAACGGAAACCCGTTGAATGACTTGGCACTCTCCGCTTTTCTCGACAAATTGATGGAGAAGAAACCGAAGGCAACTCAATGGCACGGTGGATCCAAGATCGAACCCGCCAAAAAGGTCAGCTTAATTTACATAAATCATTGGCCCATTGCATTTACGTTATGTCCTTTTTTATGGAACACTTTCGGGTAAACTTTTGGACTAAATTGGAAAGGAAAAATAGTACCGAGACTAAAATGTAACATATGAGGTAGTTCAAGGACTATTTTGCAACTGTATCCAATATTAAATACCCGACACGTCTTATTTTCTAAAAGTTCAAATTGTAAAGTAGCGTTCTAGTGTCTCGCATCAACTAACCTCTTGTTTTCCACAGCTCGACATGAACGAAAATCTGCTCGGGTCAAACATTCTTTCGCTGGCCGAAATGGACGTCCCACCGGAAGATTTTGTCTTCCACAAGTTCTACATGAACAAAATGAACTCCACGAAGAAGCCAAAGAAGAAGAAGAAGAAAGGAGCGCAGGAAGAGGCTGCCGAGGAGTTATTCGACGTGGACGGCGGTGACAACGACGATAGTGACAACGAGGAAATCGATGATGTTTTGGACTCCGCCGACAAATCCTTGGAAGCGGATGGCGAGTATGACTACGACGACCTGGACCAAGTCGCCAATCAAGACGACGATGACTTGATTGGTAGCGGCAGTGATGAAGAACTGGACGCCTTGGATATCGCGGATGGAAATGATTTCGACTCCATGTCCGACGATGATGACAAAAACGAGAACGACGATGATGATGACGTGGATATCGGGGACGCTGATGATGGTAGCGATGAGGACGATGTTGATGTCGGTATGATTGATAAAAGAAAGAGAAAACGAAAGACGGGCGGGAAAAGTGGAGCATCCCCGTTCGCGAGCCTCGAGGAGTACGAGCATATGCTGGACGACGAGGATGGTGAGGATGGTTCAGCGGGAAATGAATCTGGGCGTAAGAAGAAGCATAAGTCTCACAAAAAGATCTCCGACGAGGACGGTTCTAATGAGAAGGAACCGGGACAGAAGAAGAAGCAGAAGTCTCGTAGAAAGAGGAAATCGTCGTCCAAATGAGTAAGTTTTCGACAATCTTCGTGCGAATCTGTGAACTGTTATGATGATGAGCTTGAACTTGTGCAATTCATTGAAGAGATTGTTTGTAGTTTAGTCCAATTTTGAGCTTGAATCTTTGTATCTTTGGTTGAATATTGAATCTATAGAACTTTCTTTTGAATCATAATACCATTTTCGGTTATGATCGCAAGTTAATTGCTTTCTTCGTTCCAAAATGAACGTCCATTTTCTTAACAATGTCGATCTTTTTGTACATTTGGTAAAATTTATGTATGAAAAAAAATGTAAGTCTCGAAATGAAAGTGAATGCTGATTTCGAGACTATTTTTAAAGGAGACATACACTCGGTTTAGAACAAGAAAATATGTTAAGAGTTTATTTTAGAAATAGTTTCACGTTACTATCACGTTAAATACACATTTTTCATATTACTATCTTAAGATACAAAAATTTCATTTCTTCAGTTAACTTTGACAGAATTTGACTATAAAAAAAGTTTAGGATAGTAACGTGTAAAATGTGTATCTAACAAGATAGTGACGTTTAAAAATGAAGAGTATTTAGATCTTTTTAGGATTTAACTGACGAAACATTTAACGAATTAAAAAAAATAATAATAATTTAGGGTTGTAACGTGCAAAATGTGTATCTACCAAGATAGTAACGTGTAATTATTCTTTTATTTTATTGATTTATTTAAATAAATAATCTTTCAATTTTATGAGAAAGCAGATGAACAATTATTTCAATTTCAACCAAAAATGAACAAAAAAAAAAAGATAATTTTTTTCAATAACTTCATGTACAAGATACCCAATGATGCCAATTTTAATTGTCATCTTCCAAAGAATATTGCAATTTTGTTGGATTGGATCGAATGAACCTTTGAAGTTGTTGAGATCATCACTCCTGGTTTGAATCAATTATATTTCAAAAGCCGACAAAATTGGTGTAACGGACAAACGAATTTCATTAAATCTTGAAAATTCTTTTTAGTACTGAGTATCAATAATACTAGTGGTTACTTCTCAACGAAGTTTTGCATACGTCACATCATTAGTTTTCTTTGTCTATTACGTCACAAGAGTCATCTTTAAAACTACGGGAATGAAACATGTAGTTGTCCTACAGTTTTGCGCTGTTGATTTTATATCCGATGATTGATCGCAAAATTATATGCAAGTATAACGACAAATAATTATACTTCATTTTTAAAATATATAAATTTTTCAAAATGAAAGAAACTGGGTCCCAAAAATACAACCAAAGGTCAAATATAGTTGAAACGACACAACCTTATGAAAAAAAATCATCCACAGTAAAAAAACAAGAAAATGTTTCATTTTGGTCGTTTATCTTTTCTTTGTTTCGAAATGGTTCAATCTGTACCGGTGCCGTCAAATTAAGTTAATGTGACAAATTCAGATTGAAAAAAATATTGTACATTTCAGGGACGTAGTCACCATGTCAATTGTCCAATTTGCCCCCTCAATTAACAGAATTTTGTTCTAAATTGTCTCATTTTGTAAATTTAGCTAGCACTACTTTTTTTAGATTCGAACTTGAAATCTCGAAGGACAAAGTAAAATCAACCAGCTAATGTACTGAGTGTTTGTAGATAGACATCAAATTGAGACATTTTCTTAGAAAATAGGGATAATTACACGTTACTACCTTATTAGATACACATTTTGCACGTCACTACCATGTCGTTGCACGTTACTACCCTGAACTATCTTTGTTTTTCAATTCGTTAAATGCTCCGTCAGTTAAATACTGTCAGATACACATTTTGCACGTTACTATCCTAAACTTTTTTTATATATTTAAATTCCGTTAAAGTTAACTAACGGAATAACAATTTTGTAGTTTAGGGTAGTATTGTGTAACAATTTTTTTTAAGGATAGTAACGTGCAAAATGTGTATCTAACAGGATAGTAACGCGTAATTATCTCTAAAAAAATATCGATTATATTTGTTCTATTTTTCAATGAAAATCAAATAATTTTCTGATCCCAAACCAAACCAAAAGGCAAAGACAATATGAGAAAGCCAAAAGCCAAAAATTGCAGGCCTATTGATGAAGACAAATTTTGTGACATCAATTTTGTTACATAAACTATTAAAATTTGTTGCTCACAACTTTGCTCATAATTCATTGTATCTTGTTTTGAACTATTTTCTTATTGACACTATTAAATACAACATAAAAAAGAGAGTAAAATTTCAAAAATAAAAACAATTACACACTATTCAATAGGGGTGACGCAGTTGGTTAACATATGCTGCGTGAGTGAGAAGAGGTCTCGGCTTCGATCTATACTCAACACACTTTTGGAGAGATGTGAAATCTTTAACCTGTGAACAAATCTCGAATGGGGATGAGTCTGGGTGTGGTCAAACGGCTTAAAGGTGCTAACCGCCAATGGTGCGGACCCGCTGTGGAACCCCATGGCTAGCTTATTCCGAAAAAACAATTACACACAAGGTTCTTAATTGATCTAAAACTCGTGACCTCTTTCACTTGAATCGAGAAATCGCTTTCTATATTCTTGTATTGTACATGAGATATGAAAACAAGAACTTGAGTTTATGATTATGTCATTTCATTTTCTGGATCAAAAATCTAGTCCACAATCCATCCATCCACCGATTTCCGACTTTAAGACAATAACGATAATGAAAGCAATAGCTCGAATTCACTTACAATATCATTTCGGTTTCTCCCTCTTTAGGGCTTAAAACCTAACTCATCATTCAATCTTAAAACAAAAATAGAAAATAAGAACTTGAATTTATTTACAATATCATCTCGGTTTCTCCCCTTGAGGGCTTAAAACCTAACCCACCATTCAACCCATAATCGATGCTCTATTTTAAAACGAAAAAGAAAAATACCATCTCGGTTTCCAACCTGTCAACCGATTTCCAGTCTAAAAATGAGAATGAAAATAAAAACTCGAAATCATTTACCAGATCGGTTTGACCCTGAAAATCTTCCTTTTATCCTTGACTTTTGTGACCATCCACTCCTCAAAAGCTTTAGGCTCATAGGGAATCCTCAAGACACCATCATTGTAGAAACCATATTCCTCAGCTGACCTATGAAGAAGCTCCAAAAAATCAGCATCACCAAGAGCAGCTCTATGCACCACAAAACGACTTGTCGTTTCATCGCAAAACCCCACTTGTATGGGAAAATAGCCTTTAGGGGTCATCATTTTTGGAGAACTTGAACTCATGAGTCTCTTCACTCCTTGAGCTCCAACAATGAATTTGCTCATTTTGCTACTCTTTACTCCCATTTTCAAATCTTGTGAAAACCTAACAACTTTCTTCTTCTCTTTTATGTTTTCGCCGATCCAATGTAACCTATATTTAAAGCCGTACAGATCGTATTCTAGTGGGCACATTTGTGAAGTTACTTATTGCTATAATAACATCTTATAGCGACAACTAATCTAATTCAATAATATGTCACATCATGAAAACAATTTTAAAACAAAATTTGTGAGTGTCTGTTGCAGAGGTGGCAAAAAGTATGGTCGGGTCGGGTTGGGTCGAAAATCGGGTTTTAGGCATAAAATAGCGGATATATCCGACCCGAAAATTGCACACTATTACCCGACCCTAACATGACCCGATTTTTTTAGGGTTGAAAAAAATCAAACCCAAACCCGACATTTTTAGGATCGGGTTGCGGGTACCCGCGGATACGGGTCCATTTTGCCAGCTATTCTGTTGCCATTAGTTTTTTAGTGACACTAGAATTGAGTGTACGTTGTTAGTGAAAAGTAGCGTATTGTTTTTTGTAGTACTTGTATTGGATACTGCGTACAAAACTAGTACTTTGGACCCATTTTTTTTTGAAAGTACAGCTGACCAAATAATAATAAAATATTTACTCTAATAAATCCAATTAAAGGGCCAAAAAATGATATTAAAATAATTGGGGAAGCTCACAAAAGGAAGAGACATATAGGTATGAGCTAAATGTTTGTTTATAAAAAATTGCATCTATTATTAGATATTATCTACAAATATTTATTGTAAACAAATATTTGCATAATGTTGCTTGAGACTTTTACTATAAATTTTTACAATAAAAATCATGAAAAAATATTGTATTTTATACTCTGAATTTTTCATTTTGTATTAAATTGGTATTCAATCATTTTTGTTTTAATTTGGTTCCCTGATCAATTTAGACCATCAACTTTATTATTTTGATTTGAATTATTTAATGCATAAAAATGATGTCATGTGACAAGCTCATGACACTTAAATTAACAAAACGATGTGGCGGCCACGTTCCTCAGTTGTACAAATTTGTTCCAAATCGATATCATCTATAAATTCAACTAAGAAAAAAAAAAGAATCTAAACCCAGTGGGTTGCCGTAGTGGTTCAGCACTTCGTCCCTTAAGCAAGTGGTTGAGAGTTCGACTCCCAACTCTTGTGAATGGAAAAAACTCATGGGTCAGTCTTCTCCCGCTTAGTGCCCTGACATTGGGGTGAGTGAAGATTAGTTTGGGTGTGGTAAAACGGCTTAAAGATGTCAAACGCAAGTGAGCGGGCCCACTCAAGACACCTCATGATATAAACCGAATAATAAAAAAAGAATATCAACCATTATATATTGGATTAGACTCTCAGCTACTAAATGATGGCCAATGATGTGATGTCACATCACTGATTAACACTCATACCCGTCACAATGAATTTGTCTATTTCTCTGTGTCTTGGCTTAAGAATCTCAGCCAATAACTCATTATTGAGATTCCGAACACTCTTTAGCTAATATAAGCATCACGTGAAATTTGGTTTGGATCTTGGATTTTATGTGTAAAATATGTGGGTTTGTGCATGGTTATCCGTAAAAATGTGGATCGGGTTTCGGGTGCGCAACCCGCGAGTTGGGTTAAAGTTGTCATTGGGCCCTGAAAACCAAGGCCCAATATAACAAATTTCCAGCCTAATCAAAACGACGTCGTTTAACTTTCGCTCCAAACATAATGAGAAACGGTCACTGCCACATCGACGGCGGAGACGGCGTTGCTCAGCCACCGGAAACAGATCCGTACATCTCAAAACTGATACAACTCTTTTAATTAAAGATAAATTCCCAGCAGAAATAGAGTCAGAGATAGAGAAGAAGAGAGGGGAAGAGAATATAGAGAGAAAAATTCAATTCATTGATATGTTGATGGATAACCAATTTACACTGTTTGTCTGATATATATACTAGGGTTACAGACATAAAACTCTACCAAATGGACTTTAAAATGGGCAAATATATATTGGGCTTTAAGTTGGCCCATTACATTAAAATGGCCCGTATCAAAAACCCTAAATTTTCAGTTTCTGATTGTGTTTTATAGCAATTGTTTGTTGATTTTTTTGTTTTGTTATGTTCATCGATGGTGAATTTGATTGCATTTGTCTATTCGATTTTGTTCAGTTCTTGACTTGATTTGAGTGTGTTTTGATGGTGTCGATGATCTCAAAATCTTGTTAGTTTTGGCGTTGAAATGGTTTCTGTGTCATTTGATTAGCTGAGCTAAGAATCTGAACTGAGAATTTGGGAAATTTTGAGCAAATTTGGGGAAAATGTGGTTCAATTCTCAGAAATTGAGGAATTAGGGTTTTTTTCATTGTTATTGAGAGTCACAAGTTAGCTGAGCTAAGATTCTGAACTGAGAATTTGAATTTTTTTAAATAAATTTGGTGAAAATATGGTTTCTCATTGTCATTAGCTTTCATAGAAAGGCGATGGCGCAACTCATATGCGATGAAATTATTTTCATTTCATAGCAAAGCATGGTGGGAAATGGTATAAGGTAGCATTTGGATTATAATTTTTGTTCAGAATCAGAAATGTGAATCAAGAATTAAAATGGAGATGTAATGCTACTTAGTTAGCCCCAAGAAACAGCGATTGTCTGATAAAAGTAATTACTCGTCCATGGAATTTTCATTGAAAAAGTCCGTGTTCGATCAGCCTTGCAAGCTTCTGTGAATGCACCTAAGAAAGGCATGTATATGAATATGTCTGGTTTGTATAAGAGTTGTTGGTGTTTAGTTCTGTGGGTGAGGAGATACCGAGAACCCTCGTCTTTGTTTTACCATTGACTCCATTTCAGCACCATTAGAGTATATATCTCCTAGTAATGCTTACAAGTTTTACAATAGACCTGAAGACAACATTGTGCAAGTCTTCTGCATCTAGAGGAGTCCGTATGATCTGATATACAAGTAGTCATTCGTGTTATGAAAGGATGTGACAGAGGTATTCTTTGTCTTGATTTTTTTATAAAGTGTGATTCCTTTTGTTTAGTTGTTTGATGGACGAGATTGTTGCTTGTATGTTATGTGCTCACCATGCTTTTGATGTTGTTACACAAATTATGATGAAGAAAAGAATCTCCTGATCTTCTCTATAAAGACTACGCTAAACTCTTTTTCTCTTGCAATGCTGAACTGGTGCTTTAACATGGAATCTTGAATACTCGAATTACGTTCTGATTCTGAATAGGGAGTCATTAGAGTCATTGTGTTGTTTGCCGGATATGCTTTTCTTTAGGGTGTCTTGACTTCCAATATAGGCCTGAGAATGTAGGGTAACAAACACGCTAACTGGCCATGCTGTTTGTGCGTTTTGCACTGTTTACAACACACACACGCTCACACAATTTCTATTGCCTTAACAATGTATTGACCGTTCCAGGTTCCTCTTTCTCGATATTTACCAAAATGAAGAGGAAATAGTATAGATGCTGTGATAGTGGAAGCTGGTATTCGAAGTGATAAACAGGAGCGGGGGATTTCAGGGTTGAAATTGATTGGATCAAAGCCCTACAAAAGCACAGTAAGCAGTTTTTTAGCACTTTGAAATGAAAATCATTTGCATCAATACTTTGTTTGTGTTATTGTCACAAAGCAAGTAGTTTTGGCAAGCTTGTACTTATTTGTATACAAGTGGGTGCAGGTCACAAAGATTCTGAGATTTTCTTTTTCTTGCACACCATCAGTCTCCATCTTAGCCTTTATAAAAGATAATGCTCCTTCATCTCTATAGTCGACATAAGAGCAAGGTTGTTGGCTTGTGACGTTGAGGTCACGAGTTCGAATTAAGGCTATGTTTGGTACGCTAGAAAGGAATGGAATGGAATGCTCATTCCAGCTATTTT
>JAYMTK010000692.1:0-19973 GCA_036897405.1 Pelargonium myrrhifolium
TGTGAGCCCACTAATTTGGAGGTTAGTGGGGCTTTGGTGGTGACGCAAGCTCTTCCCGTCATGGAGGATGAGGTCAGCATTGCTTCTCGATATTTAAATGCGAGCATGTTGGGTGGCCTTGTGGGCCCGGTCTAGCTCAATTTCCAAGATGATGTCATCCCGAACAATTCCTTGTTGTCGACTTACTCGGATCCGGATGAGGGGTCCAGTGATGATTCTTTGGCCTCTCAGATTTTGCTGAATAATACCGGTTCTGATTCTATCTCGGACCTTCAGCTTGAAGCGGATCTGAATTCTCTTTCTGAAATTATTGCTGTCATCCCATTACTGCTGTCGACCCAGCCTCCTTTTGGTGTGCAGTCTCCTTCCTCTGTCCATGTGCGTGCTGTCTATCCGCTGGAATTTGCAGCGGTATCTTTTCCGGCGCAGCTGGCAGATCCAAATATTGGACTGACTGCGACTGTGTTGAATCCGGGGCTCTCTCCTGCTTCCGATCAGGTTGATGTGTCTCCGGACACTGGTTTATCTCTTGCTCTTAACCCCGACGTTACTTTTGTGGGTCGTGCTCGGTCGATCCGGAGGGGCTGTGGTCCCAGACCAAGATTTTCTAAAGATCAAAAAGGGAAAATGGTGGCCTCGTCTTCTACATTTCCTCCTTCCGGTCCTTCTTTTCCTCATGGCAGCGACACTTGTTTCCCGACTGCTGTTTCCGTTTCTGATCAGCTTCAAAGTGTGACCCCGGCGGATCTGGATCCATCTCGTGGCTTATTTCCACACTCTGTGACTGCTGATGTAGGCTCGGTATTGGGAAAAAGCGTGCTATTCTCTTTGACCTGGATGGATCTCTCTCTAAGCGCCTCCGATCTCCGTCTCCCGAGCCGGAAGAAGAGGCGGATTCAGGTTTCTGAGACAACACCCAGACCAGCAAGATTGACAGTGGGGCAGCTTTTGCGGATATTAGGCATGTCCTGTATAATAGTCACCTTAGAGGTGCAATTTTGTATGTGAATAGAAAAACAGTAGAATCTGCTCATGTCCTTGCCAATAGAGGCAGGACTTATAAGGAAAAAAACATGGCTATGTAATAATTAGCTCTCTGTAATCTCTGCTTGTTAAATATTATGTTTATGTGTATTATAAAAAAAAAAAAAAAAAAAAGTTCATTATTATCTTCTCCTTTTTTCATTGCTCATTGAAAAGACTGCCCATAAATGTAAATATTCGGGCTTTGAATGGCCAAACGGCCCAAACTAACGAAGCGTATAAGTTACGATTCATGACTGGAGAGTGGAGACAACTCTAGTCCTTAGGTGGACTAGTGTGGGACAAGCAGTCTCATTCCTTGTCGTCAATGTCCTAACAAAACCCTCACTCTCTTCGTCCCTCACCAACAACATCGGAGAACTTCACTCCCGTATCATCTCCGGCAATTGTTTCGGTGAAACTATGCACCGTACGATTCCCCCAACATACGTTTGTTTCAACTGCAACCAACAAGGTCACTGGTATAAAGACTGTCCCTCCATGACCCCCACCCGATCACAACCGTCCAGTCCCGCCACAGCCACACCCGTCGATAGCTACGATCTTCCGGTGATCCAGTGCCCTTGCGGCGGTGGAATATGTATCATTTTGACCTGCAGAACTGTGAAGAACCCGGACAGGAAGTTCTACTCTTGCCCCCGAAAGCCACAAGTAATTAGTACCATCATTTCTACTTTAATTTCGTTTTTACAGTCCTTGATTGTCGATTTTGTGTGTTTTTAGGAGAGGAAATGTGGTTTCTTCAAATGGTATGATACGGTGAGCTCCCCGCAATCCAAGGTCCCTGTGTGTTCTTGTGGAGCAGGAAGGTGCAGTGTGCTCACAGAGACGACTGGGCCGAATGCGGGTCGGAGGTATTTTGCTTGTCGTGTGCCAAAGGTGCCTCCTTTTCTCAAATGCTTTTGAATTTGCTTTTGGTCACAAATGTGTTTCCTTGGTGGACTTTTTTATTTTTTCAAAAGTAAATGATCTTAAGACCTTCAATTTGCATCTTTTGGTGTATTTGATTTTCATTATCTGTGTTATGGGTTGATTATTTGTGTTTTGCCTATGGTTTTGTGAATATATATAGCCAGGATAGTTTCTTTTTCAAGGATATAAATAGGACCTTGGCTTGGCTGGCCTCTTCCTTCAGTTGGAAAAAATGTATATCTTGCTTGGCTACTTTACAGTTTACAATGCCATGTTTTGGTGGTATCTTTTTATGTTGGATTATTGAGATGGATATACTCTTATATATTTTCTGGTTTGTATGTAAATCACGGCATAATATTAATTTTTAATATTACAAAAAGAACTACAGATCAGTTGGCAAAGCATGGTGTAGCTAAAATATAATGATAAATGAGGTAAGTAATCTATGCTGTATGTTTCTATTGTGGTGCGGATGAATTATACCATGTATACCCTATTAAAGGAAAATTACTAATATCAAAAGGTAAATAAGGAAGTTAAGCATATCGATACAATTATGCATTTACCGGATGTTGCCAGTCTGTTTGTATTGTGTTTTGGTTATTAATTCCTCGCTATCTAGCATTTTGAAGATTACTTATCTCATATATGCTTTTGTTTTTGATATTTGATGAAAGCTTTGTGACTCTAGTACAGGGGGAGGGAGCTTGCCCATTTTTTCAATGGGAAGATGCTGAACTAGATAGCACTATTAACAAGGATTTAGCTGAAAGCAAACTTGAAAGCTCTTCGTCGACAGTGAATGGCTGTGGAGTTAATCGCACTGTAAATATTGACTTGGGCAGAGGTAAGCGCTCTAATGCTTCTCAATGTAAAGGGAACAGCCGCGAATTCTCTCATGTTGACTCGGGAAGATGCAAAGATGCAAATGTTCCTCAATCTAAAGGGACTGACTCTGAAGTCTCTCAGACTGGAAATGCTGACTCAGGTGATGGGAAACATGCCAACATACCTGAATCCGCAAAGAGCTGTGAAGTACCTCAATCTGTATATTCTGGCTCAAGGAGAGGTAAACGTGTCAATGCTAAAAGGAATGGTTGTGAAGTCAATCACACTGTAAATATTGACTTGGGCAATGACGAACGTGCCGACACTCCTCAATATGCAGGGAGCGAGTGCGAGGTCATTCACTCTGCAAATGTTGAATTGGGCGAAGACATACATCTCAACACACCTCAATCTGGAGGGAGCAAGGGTGAGGTCACTCACATTGTAAATGTGAACTTGGGCGAAGACGAACATGCCAAAGCACCTCAATCTTCCGAGAATTACTGTGAGGTCAATCACACTATAAATATTTGCCTGGACGAATGCAAAAACGACAGTTCTCCTCAATTCGCGGAGAACAATTGTGAGCTGAGTCACTCTGGAAATGTTGACTTGGGCAAGGAAAATGGCTTGGTTTTTGAGCATTCCAAACGGATGAGGAGTGATTTATCATTGGTGAGCTACCATCTTTGCTCCCCAAATTATGACTTGGGATTTGAGCGTTTTAAAAGGATGAGAACGGATTTAATGATGGGCAAACAACAGCCCACCCCAAATTCGGAATCTGTACCTATACCTCCAGAAGAAGTAAAATTGCCGCCAACAGAGAACAGCCAACAGAATGAGCCATCAGTGACCTTGACTTCTACAGAGAATAATAGTGATTTACAGTTTGGGATCTCTAAAAATAGTAGTTCACTTGATTCTCTTGCTGCTGACATCACATGTATTTTCACCATGAATAAAGCATCCCAAGGTTCCCACCCTTCAAAGGCTTGGGTTTCTTCTCAAAAGTTCACTGGAGGTATTTTCGTGGGGAAAGCTTGTTTAGTTATTTCATTATCATTATCAATTTCCTTTACTACACTGATAAATTTATGTCTTTTTGCAGATCTTATCTTTGTTATTCACAAAATCTTTGGCTTTCATGCTAAGAATTGGTTAGGCCGGCTTGTATTCCTTCCTAACAGAGGCATGACAGTACCTCCACCGAGGCCTTTCTTTTGTGGTACGCGTTGTTTTATGTATCAATTTATAGTGCATTCTCTTTCCTTATCATCTGTGATTCAGTTTGACCTTTTTATCAGGTGTTTTCCCTTCTTTCTGTGCCATCACGGTTCCTGAGCATAATAAGACATTTGATGCTTCAAACTCAGCTATCCTGCCTCGAAGTCCTCGTACCAAATTCAAAAAACTGTGTGTGGAAACTCCTGGTAGGGATGCTCAATTTAGAAGTGATCGTATTGATGACGAGCCATCAGTGGAGCAACAAACAGTGAGGTCTTTCCGGAGCAATCTTCTTGCTCTTCTCAAGTCCATGGACCCTCATGATCACAAGTACATGGAACGGGTGGCAAATCCAATTTTAGATGCCTTGGACCATCTATCTACAGACAACAGCCGTTTTCGTGAGCATGTGAAGGAATTCATCCACTGTGCATCAGCACTTGCACAAACTGAACCCCCTATCAGCACAGACCCATCTTCTGAAGATCTCATCGACCAATATAACCGGGAGAAAGCTAGGTTCTCTGACGCTACTCGCTATCAGTCCGAAGCAATGGATGCTTTCAAAGCCTCTAAAGATGTCTACTCATCGCTCCACAAGGAAGCAACTCGTCTCAAGAAAATGCTTGTTCAAATTGAGAAAAGACTGTCATGCTCCGAAATGGAGATCTCAAAGCTGAAAACTCGTGTGGACGAGACTTCTCAAGTTAAGACAGAATCCGAGAGGAGTCTGAGGAATATAGAAAAAGCACTTCAGCTACGCCGAGAAAGAGAAAAGAAGCATCGCGAAGCGAAGGAAGCTTTCGACAAGGCAAGAAATCAGCTTCTTCTGTAAATGTACAAAGGTGATTGCGATGTCTGTATTTTTTAATAATCTTGTTAATGTGTAGTAACGGTAATTTATGTTAAATTCCAGGGTGATTTAGTAATTTGAGTTGCTCAAAACTTAAATTGGGCCTCGAATGGAATCTCATTGGGCCACCTTTCAGTATTGCCAGGTAGATTCCGAGTCAACTCGCCCGAGTTAATGGGTGCTGTGATGAGCTGGAGGCTTATTAGTGGCTAGTGTTGAGCGCAAAAATCACGCTACAAAACGGACACCAAGGCATATTCCCATTAAAGAAATTAAAAATAAAAATCACGGAATAAATAAAAATTAAGAAAAATATAATATCATCAAGCCGAGGCCAACCCATCCCATCCTCTGCTATTGCTGTTACCTTCCTTTTTGTGTCACACACTGTCCGATTGATTACGATCACATTCTGGAATGCAATCTCTTTCTTCTCTCTCCTCTTCCACCGTCGATGTCGACGGCGATCCCCCTTTTTCGACGGCCGTACTCTCGCCGGCGATGACCTGATTCTCTGCTGCCCCGCACGTGGGGGATTGTGCGATAAATCGTCAATTTTCTCCACGGTAAACATCCTCCTACTTCTTCTTTGGACTTTTCGTGCTTCTTTTTTTTCCAGTCGTTGTCGTGTTGATTCCAATTCTCGTTTCTGACCTAAATCCACCTCCGGTGCTCGTTACTGTATATAATTTCGCTTTTCATGCCTGATCGCTTTGATATATTCATCGTTGCATTACTGAAATTTTGGATCCCTTTTTGCATCGTGGCTTTGTTGATAATCGCTAGATTGTAGAGATTGGGCGCGGGACGATCATTGGAGAGAAGATTGTGATTCTAGATTAGTAAGGGATAGGTTGTGGTTGCTTAATCAGTGTTGATTGTACTCACATTTTAATAGGGGCATAGTTGGTTGAGTTTAGTTCTTTATATAGAATGGTGGAGAAGGTGAAGAATGAGAAGGAGCCGGCGCCGGCGCCTCGCAGGTCCAATGGGTGCAATCCTGTTAAGAGTCCGGGGCCGGTGACCATGGATCATGTCTTGTTGGCGCTGCGGGAGACCAAGGAAGAGAGGGAGTTGCGGATACGTAGTCTGTTTAGTTTCTTTGACAAAGCAAGTGTTGGGTATTTAGACTACGCACAAATTGAGGCTGGACTATCTGCCTTGAATATACCTCCGGAGTACAAGTATGCAAAAGACTTGTTGAATGTCGTTGATGCTAACAAAGATGGGAGAGTGGACTACCAAGAGTTCAGGCGTTACATGGATGATAAGGAGCTTGAGCTTTACCGCATATTTCAAAACATTGATGTTGAGCATAATGGTTGCATATTGCCTGAGGAGCTATATGATGCACTTCTTAGGGCAGGTAAGTCCATACTCTATTTCATTTACTAATTATTCTTTTATTCGTGATCTTTTTGTCTTGATACTCTCAACTTTCATATTTTATAGGCAGGTGAAAACTGTTTTGGCAGCTTTAATTAAGGATTCTTGGTCACCTTATTTGCAGTTTTAGCTCTATGGTCACGTAAGCTTTAATAGATGCATTTAATAGTTGAGTGACCAGGAGCACTTGTAAAATCTTAAGAAAGAGAAGTGGATCCAAAAAACACAACTTGACTGTCTGAAAAGAGTTGCATGGTTTCCATCAACACAATCAATCTAAATTTCACACGTAATGATTCCTTTCTGTTTAGAACATGTACTGACATGAAATCGTGTGGCTACAATATTTTGTAGATCCAAAGTAATAACATGCAATGCAGCTGTTGTGAAACTTTCATTCTTGCATTTTCTTCTCCATAGATTGAGTTAGCAGCTGATTTATCTTTTCCATGTGGAATTTAAGAGCTCACAAACAACATTTTTACCCTTTTAGAAACATACATCTTTTGTAATATTCGTCATCACCAGTCTTCTATTTTCATATTTCTTGTTAGATTAAGGTTCAAAATCAGGGTTTTAACTTCATATTTGGATACAATAATTTATGTTTTATATCATTTTGGTAGATTTCATTTAGGAGCTTAAATGAAAGTGGTCTAAGCCGCACTGTCTTTTCTTTAGCTGCTTTTTTTATCCTATAAAGCCACATCAATCTTTCTTGTGTAGGGATTGAAATCGATGATGAAGAGCTCGCCTATTTTGTTGAGCGCGTAGATAAAGATAACAATGGAGTTATAACATTTGAGGAGTGGAGAGACTTCCTTCTGCTGTACCCTCATGAAGCTACTATGGAGAACATTTATCATTACTTGGAAAGAATATGCCTTGTTGATATTGGAGAACAAACGGTTATCCCTGAGGGCATAAGTAAACATGTCCATGCTAGCAGATATTTGATTGCAGGAGGAGTTGCAGGAGCAGCATCACGTACAGCAACTGCTCCTCTTGATCGTTTAAAGGTTGTTTTGCAGGTGCAAACAACCCGAGCTCATATAATACCTGCTATAAAGGATATATGGAGAGAAGGTCGGTTCTTGGGATTTTTTCGAGGCAATGGACTAAACGTTTTTAAAGTGGCTCCTGAAAGTGCAATCAGGTTTTACACTTATGAATTGCTGAAAGAATTTGTTGTGAAGACTAAAGGGGGAGAAGATAAAGCTGATGTAGGCACTTTGGGGAGACTCTTTTCTGGGGGATTAGCAGGTGCTGTGGCACAAACTGCAATTTATCCAATGGATCTTGTAAAAACCCGTTTACAAACTCATGCTTGTGAAGGTGGAAAAGTTCCTAATCTAGGAGCAATGTCAAGGGATATATTGATTCATGAGGGACCCAGGGCATTCTACAGGGGGCTTATTCCCTCACTTCTAGGGATTGTTCCTTATGCTGGTATTGATCTCACTGTATATGAAAGCTTGAAAGAAATGTCCAAGAAGTACATTATTCGTGACAGTGGTAAGGTCTTATTTACTTCGCATATATGTAATTGTTTTGCGTATTATTCATTTTTTTTCTATAGCTCTGCCCATATGTACTACGTAAAAGTATTTTCATTTTTTTCTTTTCTTTACGTGACTTTTGTGTAGATCCTGGTCCTCTAGTGCAACTGGGATGTGGGACAGTATCTGGAGCACTTGGAGCTACGTGTGTTTACCCGTTGCAGGTTGTGAGAACAAGGTAAATTGTGGCTTAGTTGTTTAATTTTATATTGCAGCAACTTCTACTCATTTTTACTTCTCAACACTGACTATTGCTTCTGATCTTCAGAATGCAAGCTCAGCGCTCTGATGCAGATGCTGCATACAGAGGAATGGCTGATGTTTTTAGGAGAACCTTTCAACACGAAGGACTTAGGGGATTCTATAAAGGCATATTTCCAAATCTGCTCAAAGTTGTTCCTTCTGCAAGCATTACCTACCTGGTCTACGAATCCATGAAAAAGAGTCTGGATCTGGATTAAGGAGTTATTCAGCTTTATTGTGCTACCATATTATAGACGAGGCTTACCATTTAGTTGACAGATGGCAGGGTTGGTATCTTCTTGAAGGTATTGCTTGCGAAAATAAAATTACTAATCGAGTAGATTATATGATTGTTTCGATGATATTACAGATAATCTTGCTGGTGTCGAGTATCTTGAAAGAGTAAAGTTGGGTCCGTCGTCACTTTTGTGGCTTTCAAGTGAAAGTGCATTAGCCATTTTGTTGTACGATACAGAAGCATAGAGGATAAAAATCTCTCAAACACGATTTTGTAATTCTTTTTAGTGGAAAATTTTCTCTGAAGTGTTAAATTTCAGAGTCATAATATATCCTTCTCTATTCGCCCTTTAACCATATGTATCTGTCAGGAACTCTCCCTCATTTACAGGTCCTCTTGTGGAAAATGATTGTATGTTGTTGTTGATCACTGGTGTCCTCAGAACACAATGGAGACTGGCTATGATCTCTTGTTGGAGGCGGGAAGATATTATCTTTGAATATCTCTCCTAAATTTGATCCAATCAACTTAACTCATGAATGCATAATCTTGACGTGTAGTGTAAACTATAATCTTATTGATCACCCATGGTTGAAATTGTTGAGTCACATCCATTTATTAGTAAGTTTTTATTGTTTTTTGTCTTGTGTAAGATGTCACACTCATTTTTTGACAATCTTTTTTTTAGTCCATGACTGGAGGATGGGGACTGGATTTCTTTCCCAGCTCTGCACCGTCTCTGATTTTTTTTGATATACCAATATATATTTTGAAAATATTTACTCCCTTCGTATCAAAATGAGTGTACTCCTTTCTATTTTTAGAAAAACTAAAACTAAAGAGAAGTTAGTTAGTTTTGTATGTTTACTATTGTACACCATATGTGTTGAAAGATCCTAACTAGCATCTTTTAAGGATATTATTGACAATTCATGCAAAACTAACTTAGTAGAAAAAGAAACAAGACACTCATTTTGAGACAAAGGGAGTATATAATTGTTTTTTCAAAGAACAAATTTTATTTAATTCAAAACAAGAAATGTAAAAACAAGATTACAAGTTGTCTGAAAACCCATAGCGCAATAAGGCTAAAGATTAGGACTTCTTTTTTAAAGGACACCGCTAGACATACAAGTTGCATAATAGCAAAGACAATTCCTATCTTTTAGATGAAAATTAGTTGAATCAATCCGACTAATAAAAAATCATTGCACTAAAGGAACTCAAGTCTTTTATTGAGACTTTGGTATATGATGACAATCAAACATCCAAATCGGCACTCAAATTCTAAAATCCGAGCCCGAATACAACCCATACCCCTTGTCCGCATTCCCTCATACGGGTTGACTCGTCCACAGTCGAGTACAGAGGCAACTCAACCCAGTGTGAAAAGAAGTTAGGGCTTTAGCCCCCTTAATTTTGAAGGTCCCAAATTATTTTGCTTACAAAACTCTCTTAGTAAGTTACTCCATTATTCTACTATTATCATATTATAAAATATTTATAATTGGAGAGATTTTAACTATAAGATCAAATTTCAAACTAGCTTAAGTATATATTTTCTTTCTATAATACTCTAAAACTCTTATTTTTAAAAAGCCTCATGTTAATACTTGGCTTTAAGTCTCTGAAAACGGTGAGCCGGCACTGGCCAGATATGCCCTTATAATCACTCTTTGGAGCGAACTTTCTCGCCTGCTGCGTCATGTTGTTCACCATCCTCATGATTCATCCTTTTCTCTTCACAACTGTCACTATTCTTTCATTTTGCACCTCCTGGTTCGTCACCTCCCCTGGTGTCGTCGTGACACATGTATTAAGCCCGAAAAACTAATCCTGAGATTGGGTTGGGCCTAAGGTTACGTTTGGGCTTCAATAGAGTTCCTAGAGTCGGTAACTAAACACCGCCTAAGCCTTAGAATTGGAGGGTCAGGATCTAAACCCATCGGATCAGACGGTTTGTCGTTTCGCAGTTGCCCTTTATATAAATACATCATTAATTTCTAAATCATTCCTTCTCCTCTCTCGCTGTGAAGTGCTAGGGTTTTCCAAGGTTTCTGGCCGTCAACAGCTTCTTTCAAGATGGTGAGTTCTCGATTTCTGTTTATAGTTCTTCAACACGCTTTTCATTTTATGCTATCAGATCCAATCTGCTTAATTATTTTCTGTGGTTATCTGTTGTTTTGTTTTTGTTTGATCAAAGCTATATTGCTCTGTTTGGTATCTGAAAACGTAAATTCATTCTCTTTTTTGTTGTTTCTTTCTGATAAAGTTTTGTAGAAGAACTGAAAAATCTGGTTCTAGTTCTGGTTCTGGTTTTGGTTTATACTTCATATTGTATTCTACACATTTGCAACGCTAGGTCGTGTATTAGTGTTTTATGTTTTCTGTCTACTCATAATCGAAGCATGTTTTAAACGATCTGTTGGTATTAGGTTCTCCCAAACGATGTCGATTTGCTGAATCCACCAGCGGAGCTTGAGAAGAGAAAGCATAAGCTCAAGCGTCTTGTTCAGTCTCCAAATTCCTTCTTCATGGTGATAACCTTTTTCTTTGAATACTCAATGTTTTGTAGTTATGATATGTATTTTGGATGTGATTTGTTTTTTCTGATTAGTTTGCCTTGTGATTTTTTAATTTGATAATGAAGGATGTGAAATGTCAAGGCTGCTTCAACATGTAAGTCATGAGTTCTGTTCATATTGGTGTAATTATGTATTACCAAAATTCAATCAATGCATTGTTGTTGAACTTGTTATGTTGTCGATATGCAGTACCACTGTTTTTAGCCACTCCCAGACTGTTGTGGTTTGTGGAAACTGCCAGATGGTGTTGTGCCAGCCAACTGGAGGTCGCGCCAAGCTCACTGAGGGATGCTCCTTCAGAAGAAAGGGTGATTGATTGTCTTCCATCCACTTGTTTTCCCTCTCTTAGCTTTATGAAAGAGGAACATGATCAAATTTTAGTGTCAGGATAATGAATCTTTTTGTTTTCTCTAATGTACTTGTATTTTGATTTTGCTAGATTTCTGTCTTTACTGCACTACCTTAAGCTTTGAATTTGAGATTACTATTATTATTGTTACCATTTGCTTGAGCTGAAATGGGTTTTGGTTTGCATTTTTAGCATTCATTACGCGTATCTTTATTTTTCTGATCCCTACTGTCTTGATTTGTAAAGAAATTGTTGTTGGATTCACTCTTTAGGTAGTATGCTTGTTCTGTTTAGGTTTGCTACACATTGGTGGAAATCTGAGCTTGCAAATACCTTACCCGAGCTGGGTATGTATTTCCCTTCCCTGGTATGTGTTAGACTATATATATTAAGTTTGTAACACTTGTCTAGTATATTTATAATTCCGTTATTCCAAATATGCATAAATTAGTGTTCCTACTAATGGATTCGTTAAAATTTATTGCATTTGCTGCCTCGAAGCTTAGTATATATTTTTGAGTTAGAGATTCAATTTACAGTTTGGAGTGGAGAGCATGTAGTCTCGTAAATATATGAGATGCTATTTTCTAGTTTGCTTGGTGGAGTCTCAGATAGTATATATTTTTGAGTTAGAGATTCAATTTACGAAGATAACCTCTTACTGATATAAAAGCTTTCCCGCTCTCAAGCTCATGATTCTCTAGTATATTCTCTAGTCTAGTATCTAGGTATAGCTCTCAACTCAACAACTAAGGTCCTAGCTCTTCTCAATCAAACAAAGAAGACGACAAAAAGCAAGGTAAGTTTGTCTTGGTGGTGCTAAAGGTAATGTATATTACTATATAGAGTCCGCTTGAAGGCTTCGGTCGGGAGTATAGAGACTCTTATGTTTACCCTAAGTTTGCTTACTCCCTAACGAAAGGCTCCCTAAGGAGTAACTTAAACAATGAAACTATAAATAGCTAGAAAACCCCTATACAGGAGGCAAAGTTGTCTCGCGTAGGTTTCTTGGCTAGCTTTCCCCTAAGTTTCAGGAAAGTTACCTAGTACCCAGCAAAAAGTTCCCATCTAAATCTACAGTAGCTTCGTGCAATCCACAGTGTCTCCCATCTCGTATAGTCATCAGCTAAAAAAGAAAAAGTTCGTTTGTATTTACATTTTGGAGTGGAGAGCATGTAGTCTCAGTCAAGAATGTAAATATATGAGATGCTATTTTCTAGTTTGCTTGGTGGAGTCTCAGATATAATTCTCTTTTTGAGTATAAGTACCTCCTCTGGAGGTTGAATTATGGTTTCTGAGTATAGATTTATGAAATCATTTGTATATTTATAAAGGTGTTAGGCACGACTTAGTCACTTAGGTGGGTTAAAAATGATAGAAGCATGAATGAAGAGTGGGTAGCTGGATTATAACTTATAAAGGTGTAGAAGTTTGATATTTCTGGATAGGTTTTCAAAAGCTCTTGAATAGTGGGATTACAGGGGTGTAGAAGTTTGATATTTCTCGATACTGACATGCATATTTATGTGAATACGTCTGGATTAGTAGGGATGAAGCTTATTTGGTTGGATTTGATTGGATTGGGTTTGGATTTCGTATCGAAACATGAGATTCCATCGTATCCGATAATGTGTTTAGATTGATTGGACGAATTGCTAGGATAATTCTGATTGAACTTGGATTTCAGGATAATTTTGTTTGTATTTGAATTTTAAGAATCATGGCTGATAATATGTTCACATTAGATTGGACAATTCGTTTCGGATTTGTTAGGATAAATTCTATTGAATTTGGATTTTAAGATAATTTTGTTTGTATTTGAATTTTAAGACTATTCTATTTTTAAGAAGAATTTATTAACAAAAACGCATATATTAGAATCAGTTGACGTAACACGTATATATTACAAATTATTCTATTACGAAATTTTTGATTTTCAATTAGTGTGTATTTATATATATATATATATATTAATGGAAGATGATCATTATAGATATGAAGTTCATATGTTCAATATAACTAATAATAAAATAAAAGCTCAACTGATCAAAAAAAATAATAAAATAAGAACTTCAATAACGTTAGACTACATAATTAAATATCATTACATTTATGATACATGCGGGCATCATTACTGTTTTTTTAATTTTCCTACAAATATATTTCAAAAATAATTTTGAATTTAAAAAGGAAAATTTCATTTAAAGTTGAATCATAAATGGAAAAATGAATACCTATAAACATATTATAGTTTTATTTCTTAAGAATGAACTAATATTTCAATATTTTAAACATTAATTTTCATTATAATTTGTAACATAAACAAATATTCAAGTGTACTTGAGATTTTTTATCAAATTGTTTGTAAACTCTTCAATAACCGTGTGAATGTTTGAAATGCTAATAGTTAATTTTTTCATATTGTTGTTAATTTTGGATATTCGAAATTCGATCCGATCTGGAGATTCTTTTACCAAATTTGATCCGATTCGTTGGCGTTTGGATCGGATAAAATCTGATCCGTATCAATTCAGATTTCAGATGTCCACGTATTTAGATTCATTTCGTTATCTTTAGCTTATTCTTATTGTTACTCTTATTTGAAATTCAAGATTTAAAATATTGTATTTCAAAATACAAAAATAATATTTGAAAAATCATTGAATATCAAATGATAAGATAAAAGTTGTCATTTAAAATCTCATGTTCAAAAGCATATTTTGAATGTAACTGGATTTGACTCAGATTCAAATTATTGGAGTTTGTGTAGATATTTGAAGTGGCAAAAAAATTGTTTTATTTTTCAGATGAACATTGTTTTGACAATTGGACTTTATTTAATACGGGTCATGTTCCTTCCGGTTCTTACATATAAAATGAAAAGATAATTTAATTGAAATTTTAATACGGGTCATGTCTTCAAGTTTGGTATTTCAAATTTATTGATGGCAGATTTTTGTTGGATAAAAATAAGTATTGAGGGATGGTTTTAACACATCCAAGCCCTTTGAACATTCTCTCTCTAATTCAAAGAGAATTTGATGACAAGTAGACCCCGTAAATCATGTTTAGTACATTTACTCCGACTTCTAAGATTTGTCTAATTAAGTAATTATGTTTCATTTTATTCTTTTTAGCTCTCTTGTTAAATTAAATGTGTTTTTGCCTAGTTTTTACAAGTTTAAGCTAATATGGAGTTTTGGGCAAAGTGGAGTTCAAAAAAAAAAGTGATTTTCAAGCTATTTTGAAGAATTGTAAAAACATTTGCTATATTGGACCACTTGAGGGTAAATCAACGATTGTCAAGCTCACCAATAAGGTCCCATAATCGAGTCATGCCGCCCCATGGTTGCATGCTTCTCCAATAATTATCATGTTTATCCAGAAGAGTCTCATCATTTCCTTGTTCTTTACCAAGTCCGAGGCATCAAGGGTCATATCGCGACGTAACTGCATGACTCCTTAAAGAATTCTCATGCTCGCCCATGTGGATCATCTATCTACCCATGGACTTAAGTCAAGGCCGTGACATCAGACCTTGATGTGACCTCCTCACCTCAAGTTCATGCACTCGTGATCCATGAGAGCTAAGACCACTGAAGATGCACTAAGACACTAAGGGGCTCCAAAATCTCAAGGAGAACCCATCACATTTTCTCAACACTTGGTCTCTATAAGATATTACACGCCAAAAAGAGAGGTTTTCACCTATCTAACATTGAATCTGTCTTCACCTCTCCTCCAACACTTGTCTCCACTAAGGCTACTAAGTTTCTTGCCTCGCCAGGACACCTCCAAGACTCTCCATCTTGCCAAGTCACATCCAAATTTGTTGGGCCAACAACTCCAAGGATATATCTGGCCTTATTGGCAAGAACACTTTTTTTTTTTTGATATAAACAGGTGTCGAAATCCTATCTTGCAACGGCATGGTACCCTTAATTTACAGGGAGGGACCGTTGTTCAGGAGTGAGACTTCGTCTCTCTCTCTAGCCTAGGGCTTTAGGTACATGACTGCACCAAAAGTGGTCTCTTACACCCTCACCACAAAGGGTGCGTGCAATTACTGGCAAGAACACTTGAATTATACTTGATGCGATAGTAGCTCTTAGGGGCGCTACAGTCCACCCGGTATGAGCTTAAAGGTCATCCGGTAGCTCCAAATTGCTCGCCCGATTCCGGTGGAAGGCATGCCCGGGAAGTTAGAACTCGAGCACCCAAGTGGGCCCCGATCGAGGCGGATCCTATACTCCTCCAATAATCTATCACATGATTACATGTGACGATCTTGGTTGTACGGAAACTATAGAGTGTTGCTATCTCAGAAGACAAGCAAACAAGTTGCTGTGAACAAATTCAAAATCGGGAAAGCAGTTCATTATTTCACTTTCCTATGACAAGACAAATTGTTTGCGAGTAAGAAATATTAGATCATTTGTGTGTCCGGACAGTGTGGTCTATTATCGATCACTGGTGTCTTGAGTGTTCCTGATTTTCTTATATATATTGTTATGCTTTTATTGATCATCGTCTTTGTGAGAAATACTGTTAACACAATTGTAGCTATTAGTTGTCAACATGTCCCTGGCATTTAATCAAAGAAAATTAATAAAATGGAGAATCAAGATTTAAGCTATGAAAGATTGTTAAAACACATCATTATATTGATTTATTTTTTCTTGACTTCAACTATTCTACTGTTTTTTTTGTTGCCCACTGGTTCACCGGAGCTTTTTTCCGACTACGTCTAGTCCGACCCGTGTCGCGCACCTAGCTTTGGTGGGTGAGTCTCCCAATGAGATTTTCTGCGTACACAAGGACTCGAACCCGAGACCTTGCTTAAGCGGAGGCAAACCGCTTACCACTTGCTCCAACCCACGTTGGTAATATTCTACTGTTTTAACTTCCAAAATAAAGACACACTCAATACTATTTGGAATGTCATTTTTCTCCGACAAAACAATGTCTGACATAGAAATTAGAGGATGTATGTAATGCATAAGCCGTGTTATTTACATACATGTTAGTAAAAGAGAAAACAAAACTATCAAACCACATACACAAGTTGTTTGTATAAAACAAATCACAAAACCAAGTACACTGCTAAAAATTTCTCCTTCGGCCCGAAACACTTGCAATATATATATCTCAAACATTATACAGACCTTAGAGGGTCATTGTTTCCACCACCCAAGATCATTTGCACCATCTCACTTAATCATACTAAAGGCACTAATGTTCTCTCCTCCTGATTTCAAAGTTTAAATTACCTGAAGTGTGTCAGACTTGACTAAATGTTTTTGCCAACCGCGCTCCACAAATGAACTAGGTGCCTCACGGATCAACCACGCCTCCATCGTGTTTTTCGTACTCGTTTGAGATTGTTTGCGTATAATCGCTGTTTTTTTTCTTTTCTAAACCAAATAATACAATTTAGACAGTTTGTTAACCTGACAAAAACTCATTATTCAAAATCTTGATATATAAAAAATAATGCCTAATTAAATCTGACTTATTTGTGTTAAGCTTTCCATTTTTTTTTTTTTTTTTGGCTCTAAAAATACTCATTCCCGAGATATAGGCCTTATCTGTTTTAAAATTATGATTTCTTGGAGAACCAATTACAAGAGTTGGATGGGTTGATTAGTAGCTAAACAAATTTTATATATAGGTTTTAAAATTATTAATGTGACTAGACATTCTTGTATAAAGTTCCAAGACCCAAGTGTGTAGCTTTTTATTTTCTTAATTTTAAGTAAGCAATAGATGGATAAGATACTTTTGTGTCATTGCTTCTACGATTGGGAATTTAGAACAATGCAAACACTACTCTGCAGGAAGGAATTAATTTCTTTCTTCATTTGCTTCTCCTACATACGTCTATCATTATTAATTAATGACTTGCATGGAATTGTGTTTATTATGTATAACTTTCTCCATGCAAATTTCTCCTATATTTTTTGTTCTATTTTTTATTATTAATATTTCCATGGTATGAAAACCTTTTATGCAATTAACCTGCAAGCTTCGTATTTGCAAAACTAACATTTTTTTTTTCTTTTATGAGGTTTTTCGAAGCAGGTCCGCGATAAGTGCAAGATCAGCACATTTAGGTCATACCACGCTTATACTAATTCTCATGGACCATAAGGGCGACAAACTTCTCCCTACCATGTTTTAACGCAGCTGCACTTTGTCTCTACAAGAAAAATCGCGATTTGTGATGGAAGTTTCTATTACAAATCACTAAAATTTTGTCACAAAATTCATTATGTGACTGAACTGTGTGAAATAATGATTCTGTCACTGTTCATGTTGTCACAAACGCTTGTGACAGAAAAGTCCATCACAAATTCATATATGTGACGGGAAACATGATTTCTGTCATAATTTGTGACGAAAATTTTTTCATCACAGTTTGAAACTTTTTTTGTAATGTATTGAAACTCGAACTCAAGACTTTAAGTTAAGTTAAGATAACTTCTTACCAGTTAACCTACGCGCGGGTCAGTAAACTCAACATTTTTTTTTTCACGATTGTGCTCAAGTAAGAGAGAACCCACTAAATTCCAACCAAGATTTTAGTTGTATGTTCGATATATATGAAGAATATATTTTTATCTCTAAATTAAAAAATGAATATATTTTCACATCCTTAGTTTGACGGCCGTTGAAATAAGTTTAAAAATATACAGTAAATTATTTACTCATCAAAGTGATGACGTGTGTTTGGAGTATGGACATCTGACATCCTTATCGATGCCACGTGGAGAAGTGTCATACGGCATTTACATTATCTGGATTGGTTAATTTTTATTTGTCAGCAAGTGACCACACGTGTTTTGAATTTTGGAAGCTTTTCGGTTGATTTATATGGAAAATGAATCCCACAAACAAATAAGAAATGCATTCTCAATAGAGCCATAATATATTACCATCTCTATATATGTGTAGTATTGTATTTTTATAATATATGGTACAACAAATATGATGAATATTATATAACTAATCTAATATATATATTATAAAGAGAAGTCATTATTTAATTGTGTGACAAGTGTCCAACTAATTTTTTAATTAATTATTTAATTGAATGACATGTGTCAGTTTAAAATCTCTAATTTTATGACACGTGTTATTTTAATATAATATAAAAATTAAATACTAAATATAAATGAATATAGAGATAATTCTACAAACTCAATTTTTTTTATTATATTGAAAAATAAAATTTTAAATATAAGATAATTATTTTGAATATAGAAAAGTACTAGCTAGAATTAGAAATTTATTAGATTTTATTTTTATTCATAATTCACGTCATGGAAATAATTAAATGAATAGAGACCCGAGTATAGCTGGGTTCGAACACTAGTAATAAGAATACATTGACAATTCAACATAACATTATTTTATGCCGGAATGAGTATAATGTAGAGTAGAGAGTTGCAATCAAGACACAAACAAGATAAATCCAACTGTATGTGCGTGTTAATTTGTAAAATGATGTTTGTTTTATTAGTTTGGTTAATCAGTCTCAACTCGTAAAAACTTGACCTAGATAATTTTTATATATTGTATTATTGTATGTGTTTCGTAGAAAAAAGTTGGTAGTATATTAGGATGAAGCTAGGAAATTACCCAAAAGTCACTTTTTAAATATAAATATAAATGTATAGAGATGAAAAATTGACTAAGAGGAGAATCTTGAGATGCGTATATGTATGTATGACAATTATAAACAAGTGCGTTTGTTAATTTGTGGTGTATATATATGCTTCAGCTTTAGATATATGACTTTTCAACTCATTGTATCAGCTAGCTAGCTAGCTCTATGCTTATTTATGTAATTGAATTTTGATTATTAAAGTATATAAGTTACGCAAGCAATGATCAAAGATCAATGTCAGAGATTCAATATCAGTACACTGATATTAATAGAAGAGATCTCATCTGATATAGCTTGATCTGAAAATATATAAGTACGTGCATGTAGGTTCACAATTGAGTCATTGATGTTCAAGTCGACCATAAATAATATCTATAATTGCGATATTGGAGTGAAGTGAGGTCAATTTAGGTCTCCATAAGCATAAGCATATATACAGAGAATTTGCATATGTATAATATATACATGGTTTGAAGGAATTATCTGATGCCAAAACAATTTGCATATATATACAAATATTATATTCCAATTTAAAAAATTCCTCACAACGTACACATCTTTATGGAAATTTCCAAGTGGGAGTTGTGATTACGAGTGCATAACCACCCAACAATAAAAAGTGTTCAATCCTATATTTTAAAGTATGAAAACAAAGTTCAGTAGCTATAGCAGCTAGGTTTACATAAATAGCAACAATACAAGAATTTTCGTTTTACTTAATAATAATTAAGTGCTTTGTCTCATTCTTGACCACGCGAGCTTCAAAACTGAACTCTAATTTAACTCGTACAAACAATTATAAAGAGATTGTACACTATATACAAACCAAAAATCATGAAAACAAATCTCCAAATATTTTTTATTAATTTGAATTTAATATTATCGGTGTAGTTGTTGGTTAGTAGAACGTATAAAATAATTAAGGGGGTTATAATTGTATTGTGGCGGTGTTGTTTCGTGTCAACGAGAGGTATGATTATGAAGATTCCACTTGACATGGCCTTGCATGGCTCATTTATTAATGCAACCACTCACATTATTATTATTTTTATTACTGCAAATATTAAGTTATCTACA
>JAYMTK010000693.1:0-19966 GCA_036897405.1 Pelargonium myrrhifolium
TATCGGGAAGTTCATCATTGTACCGAAAAATTGAAGTCTTGCCGGGAATATCATAGTTTCGCCGAAAAATCCAAAAATAATTCCATAATTTATCATGACATTAACAATTTCATGTGCATTTGATTCTCATGAGCTTAACATTTACTCCATCCGTCTCAAAATGAGTGTTCTGTTTGTGTTGCATTTTTGTCCCGAATTGAGTGTCCTATTTTCATTTTAGGAAGTTAGTTATAACATGAATTACCAATAGCATCCCTTTGATAAGTTAGTTAATTAGTATCCATTGAGTTTGTTAGAAAACATGTCTGATGATTTAAACGTAATTATACAACACTAACTAATTTCTCCTTAATAATTCTCAAAATATAAAGGAGGACACTCATTTTGGGACGAGGGAGTACAAAATAATCAAAATTAGTGAAACTAACTCCTAATACATTTGAATCTAGTTAGTTAACAATTTTAAAACAAATCACAAAGCAAATTAAACCCTAAGAAGCAAAATTAAACCCTAACAAACTAAACTAAACTAAATTACACAAAACATTCGGTACTGATCAGTATTTAGTAGTATGCTTAACCAAAATTAAAATGTCGGCCAACAGATCTAAGGCCGGCGAGGCTATGACGAGCAAATCTGATGCCAGTGAGACCACGACGTGTATATCTAAGGTCGGCAAGCCCATAGCGGAGAGCAGGAAGGGCAGGTGAGCGAGCGACAAGCAGCTGTGATTTTAGAGGAGGCCGCGAACATAATCGACGAGGAGATTTGAGGCCGGCGAGCCCATAATAGAGAAGACGGTGGCTTCGCGAGAGGCGGAGGCTACGGTGAAACGAAGAGGGGGAGTGAAGGTGAAGAGGGTTGGGAGTGGAGGTCCTCATATCTCAATTCTATTATTATTTTTTTCTTTTTAAACTTTTTATTATTTATATTGTAAAAATAAAGAAAAACAAAAATAAAGGTAATTTGGTCATTTTATTTTTCAACAAACGGTGTTATAAACAGAAACATCTTTTCATACATTAGAGAAGCTTAGAGTAATAGACCAAAATTAAACGGCGTAATTTGTAAAAACGCATAGTTAAAAAAAGCGTTCGTAAATACCCCTTTAAAGAAATACTACAGCTCGACCCGAAAACATGAACCTATAGAAAATGACCCACAAACCGCAAAAAATCATCCACGAACCATCTCCCATATCTCAGTATATATAGCGGTGTGTGTGAGAGAGAGACACAGAACGAGGTGGAGGTTTAAGAGGCCATTCAATTGCACTGTGGCCTTATCTTCTTGCTTCTTCGCGGCCTGCTCTTCCATTTCCGCTTCTCTTCTTCACCACCATCCTCTAAATCCCAAACCTTTCCCATAACCAAGCTTCGGCAACCGATAAAGCTTCCAACTTTATGTCAGCAATGGCTTCCACTTCCATCGTGGGAGTGTCCTCTCTCTACCAGACTCCTTCCCTCGACGTCCCCAGAAAGCCCTCTTCGACTCCCACTTCGCTCGCTCTTCCCTTCTCCGAGAAGTCCCATTTCGGCTCTCTGGTGGCGAATTCTAACGGCTGCTTCAAGAGAGGTCTCAGGCAGAGCCTTGGCTTCGTGCCTTGTGCTACTGTGACCCCCAATTCGATTCTCAGCGAGGAGGCCTTTAGGGGGCTTGGTGGGTTCTCGAAGGACGGCGACGAGAGTGAGTACGAGTCGGGGTCTGATTTTGAGGCTGAGGTGGGTGTTGAAGGAGATGAACTTGAGGTTTCGAAATTGGGTTTGCCTTCGCAGCTTGTGGATTCGCTCCAGAAACGTGGGATTACGAGCCTTTTTCCCATTCAGGTGTGTTCAATTTGTTACTGTTACTGTTATGCAATTGGGTTCATTTAAGGCTTGAAAATTGACCACTCAAACTTGGATTTTGGTATTGGAAGAAGCTGTTGTTTTTGAGTTTATTGTCTGTGTGTAGTATACTGATGATGGACTGTGCTCTTGAAGAAAAAAAAGGGAAGAGCTTTGGACTGTGTGTTAGTCCAATAATCTGGAATGTCACATTTTTTGTAGGATTCATGTTGTTTGTCCCCGAGAATGCACTAGTTGGGGATAAGTTTTATTATTGTGTAAGAATTAAGTTGGGTTGCTTATCCTCTGCAACCTCTCTGTGTTCACTCAAATAAAAATTGAAAAAGTCGCGTCTTTAGATTGTGTAATTGTTGTTTGGTGTGCACAGCACAACTCCAATTTGTGTGCTTTTCTCTATATGAAAATTTTGCTTAGATGTTGCACCATATGCCTTCCAGGCTCTTGCTATTTGGTGAACAACTGAACGTGCGAAGTTATTGTGTGTGCTCTTCAGTGTTGCTTTTTTTGCTTTCTGCTAATTGTATGTTGTTGGTGATGCTTATTACATGCTTGACATGGTGTCCTTTGGAGGCTTGTATCTGTTGAATTCAATATTGCTTGTGCCTCTTTTTCTTCTTCCGGGGGTTAGAACTTTATTCATTTCCATGCCCATTAAAGTTAGCTCAGATTTACTATGCCATAAAATGGTGAATGCTATTTTCAATGTTTCACATGTTAGTTTGATTACTATTTAAGACTAATATGGTTTCATCTTTTTTTCGTTCAATAATTTAGAGAGCTGTATTAGTCCCGGCATTGGAAGGTCGAGATATTATAGCTCGTGCAAAGACTGGGACGGGGAAGACATTAGCCTTTGGGATTCCTATACTTAAACGCATGACAGAAGACGATGAACAGACGGGAGGTTTCCAAAGGTACTTATTTTCATCAGTCTCACCCATACCCTCCCTTTATATTCTATTTCTTTTGGTGAATGAAAAACGTTCCTATATTTGGTTTTAGACGAGGTCGGCTTCCCAGAGTTTTGGTTCTAGCACCTACTCGGGAGTTAGCAAAGCAAGTAGAGAAAGAAATGAAAGAGTCTGCACCCTATTTGAGCACCGTTTGTGTCTATGGAGGGGTTTCTTATGTTACCCAGCAAACTGCTCTTTCTCGTGGAGTTGATGTGGTCGTTGGAACTCCTGGCCGCATAATCGACCTGATAAATGGGAAGAGTCTCCAGTTGGGAGAAGTTCAATATTTGGTCCTCGATGAAGCGGATCAGATGCTTGCAGTTGGTTTTGAAGAGGATGTGGAATTAATCCTGGAATCACTTCCCACAAAACGACAGAGCATGCTTTTCTCCGCGACAATGCCCTCCTGGGTGAAGAAACTATCAAGGAAATATTTGGACAATCCTCTGACAATTGATTTGGTAAATTTATATCTTTAACATCTTTGTTTACTCTGTTTTTCTTAATATATTTTTCCTTCTTCAATACTCAAAAACTAATGATCAATATCGTTTGCAAAGTTTCTACACTTGAAAAATGCCCCTTTTCAAATTGAGTTGGTCCAAACTGGAATCAGATGCATAGAATTGAAAAATTGAACCCTTTACTGGTAGGTTTGTTGTGATTGAATCCTTATTGGCTCAAGTCTCCAACAAGCCTATAGTCATTATCCATTTATCCTGAGATTTAGCTATGTTAAAAGATTGGTATTAGCAACTGACATTTTTTATATTTGTCGATCAGTTCACAAGAAAAAAAAGTACCAAGGGGCCACGAGGGTCTGATCTCTCATGGCATTGATGTGTCAACATGTATTTAGTATAATGTGACTTTTGTACATACTCCCGTTACTTTCTGCTTCATTTTCTACTTTTGTTCCATTTCTGTCCTTGAATAAGTATTCTTTTTAATTTATTTTAAAGCTGGTGTCGCTTTGAGTTGTGCTTACACAGAATAATACATGTCTTCTATTCTTGGACCTTTTTATCAAATCTGGAAATTTTATTGTTTTTTTCATCTTCCCGCAATTTTTGTAGGTTGGGGATCAAGAAGAAAAGCTTGCTGAAGGGATCAAACTATATGCTATATCAGTAACTTCAACTTCAAAGAGGACCCTTCTCAGTGATCTCATAACGGTATAGTTTGTAATTGTTATCATCGGACTTCTAACGGTTTACATTTAGTGGTGTCGTTACTGGACTTTTATGTGTATTATAATTTTTCTTGCATGCCAATTATGCTCCTAAGAACTCCACTTCCTCTTCACCAACAAAAGAGAGAAACAGTCATGATTTTTTTGTTTGTATGAGTGCATGATAAAGTTCCATTGAGCACATTGTTTCTGTAGCATTGAGTGTGGTCATATTTCTCAGGTTTATGCAAAGGGTGGGAAGACCATTGTTTTTACACAGACAAAACGAGATGCTGATGAAGTGTCAATGTCATTAACAAATAGCATAGCTGCTGAGGCATTGCATGGAGATATATCTCAGCATCAAAGGGAGAGAACATTGAATGGTTTTCGGCAAGGAAAGTTCACAGTGCTTGTTGCTACTGATGTTGCATCTCGTGGGCTTGATATTCCCAATGTCGATCTAGTAAGTTCATAAAATTGCTGGTTTGAGCTTTCCATTAACAAGTTTTGCTCCCGTGTTGTAAATAGTGATTTTAGCATCACAGACTTAAACTATAATTCACGTCTAAGTAAATTAACAAGATATTGCACACACTTCTTTCTTTGCTTTTCTTTTCTTTTTTATGAGATGAAAACTTGTTGAATTCGTTGTTTTGAGCCATAAATTACGGATCTCTATGGCTACTGGTGTCGTTGTTGGTTGTTACCCCATCAATGTCTCCTTCAAATTTCCAACTTTTTATGTTTACACGCTTTGAAAAGTTCATGTTTTTTCTTTCTCTGCTCTCCAAGATCCGAGTTCGGATTGTCTTGCAGTATATTGACAAGTATGAGAATCTGTCTATCCATTTCTTCAGATTATCCACTATGAGTTACCTAATGACCCAGAGACCTTTGTGCACCGTTCTGGCCGTACTGGGCGTGCGGGGAAAGAAGGGAATGCCATTTTGATGTTTACCGGCAACCAAAGAAGAACAGTTAAAACCCTTGAGCGTGATGTCGGCTGCAAATTTGAATTCGTCACTCCACCAAGTATTCAAGAGATTTTGGAGTCATCTGCTTCACATGTGGTTTCGACTCTTAATGGAGTCCACCCCGAGTCTGTAGAGTTTTTCATGCCAACTGCACAACAATTGATGGAAGAGCAAGGAATAAAATCTCTTGCTGCCGCACTTGCACAATTGAGTGGATTTGCCCGTCCTCCTTCGTCCCGATCACTCATAACCCATGAGCAGGTAAATGTTCAGCCATCAATTATTTTGCAGATAACATTTTCTACTTAGTTTCAATTCAAGCGAGTTTTTTTTTCTTTTCTTCTTTCTGAAGTTTTGATTGTTCATCTTACATTTTTATACATGATTTGCAGGGATGGACTACATTGCAATGGACGCGGGACTCATCTCAATCTAGAGGGTTTATGTCTGCCCGATCTGTTATGGGGTTCCTTTCGGATGTTTATACAACAGCTGCCGATGAAATAGGGAAGATACATTTACTCGCAGATGAAATGGTTTGTATCTATTGAATTATTGTTCAAATTTTCTTTGTTCATATGTTGCTTGGTTCAGCTTAAGTCATATATGTTGCCAATATCAGGTTCAAGGAGCAGTTTTTGATCTCCCGGAGGAGGTAGCTAAAGAATTGCTAAACAAGCCACTGCCCCCTGGTAACAATATTACAAAGATCACTAAGGTTTGTCCGTTTTCTGTGGACATATATCTATAAATTTCTTGTGTAGTGTTTGTGTATTCATGGATATGGTTTTATTAATCGTTCATTTATTTATGTGTGGATTTGCAGTTGCCTGCTCTACAAGATGACGAACCTCCAAGCGATTTCTATGGAAGATTTTCTGGCAGGGACCGGAATTCACGAGGAGGCTCTAGGGGGAGAAGTGGCTATGGAAATTCCCGGGGGGGTTGGGGCAGCGGCCGAGGCTCTGATGATGAGGATGATGGATATAGACGCGGAGGTCGAAGCAGTGGTGGTCGAGGCAGCTACAGTGGCGGTCGAAGCAGTGGTGGCAGCTATAGTGGTGGTCGAAGCAGTGGTGGCAGCTATAGTGGTGGTCGAAGCAGTGCTGGTCGAGGCAGGAGTGATAATAATAGCTGGTCTCGTTTTTCAAAAAGTAGCGGCGATGTAGATGATTGGCTAATTGGTGGGCGGTCCAACAGCAGGTCACCATCCCGGGACAGGTATATCGATCTTTTCCTTCCGAGTCTGTCTTGCTGTTGTCTTGCATTCCGTTAAAGAACTCGATTTATTGATTCGTTTGAAAGTCATTCTATTAATGACTTCTTGTTATATATAACAAACAAAGAAAACTATGAAATGAAAGGCGAAAAGGATATGCGAGTAGGGAAGGGAGGTATTGAACTGCTGTCCCAAAACACGTGTTCGCCTTTCTTTTTTGAGAAGAGAATAATGCTTGGATTACCGATTATCTCCTTTACATTAGGTAGTTATAATCATTTAATGTCCAATTAGACACCTATTTTGTGACTGAAAAGTTCTAATACGATATCAATAGATCTACTACTGTAAATGACCTATAGCCCCGGTAGGGAAGAAGATGGTACAAATCAGTTTGAGAACGAACATGAAATCGCATGTTTGCTTTCTCGAGGACCTGAGTTGTAAGATTTTGACTTGTGCATCCATTGACAATACCTCATTTTCATCTGTTTACGTGCTTTCATCGGCATCATAGATTCTTTTTACCATTTTTGTACTGAATACTGAACTCGGAATGTCCTTAACAGCATGTTCGGACGTGCGTGTTTCAACTGTGGGAAGCCCGGGCACAGGGCAACAGAATGCCCGAACTAGCAAGGCACTAGTTCGTGTCTTCGGCACCAGGAGTCGTTTTTTGGCACTGTAAAGGTCAGAGGCAGCGGTCGCCGCGAGGAGCTGACTCTGTACTATTAGTTTCTTGATCATAGTTCATCAATAGGTGCAGGTGATATATAGATGCTTCTTCTTTTTATGTTAGCCACAAAAATCAACTTCTTCACTACCACAGTGTCTCTCTCTCTTCATCCATGTAGCTCTATGTAACTTTTTCATTACAATTGACCTATTTATGAAGGCTTCACTTTCTCTATTGATTGAAGTTTTTTAGCTGTTTTTGTAGCTCATTTTTCTTTGTTGTTGCTATAGTGAGTATGAGATTGAATTCAATTTTAATATTTTGAATCTCCTATTTTCGACAAAGAGGTGATAAAAAGTGACAAAATGTAATGTTTTAAACATATTATTACACTTTGATTTATGTAAAAATTTACATTTTATAAGATTTTATTAAAAGAGTATCAATTGAGCTACACAATCTCATATCATACCATACCGTTAGTAAAGAGGTTCGAATTTGAGGTCAAAAACGCTTAAACTGCTTGGTCAACATGTTTTCGTACTTCGTGAAAGTTTTGAGTACTTTTGTTTTTCCCTCTCTCAACTATAAGTTTTCTATAGATCAATTAAAGTTTTGAGTACTTTTATCTCTTTAATTATTGTAATGATTTATTATATCATTAAGTTTCTATGTTAATTAAAAAAATGTAAAAAGAGTTAAAGGAGTAAAAGGGAGGGTGCGATTTTAGGGTTTGCAAAGTGGATTTTGCGATGATTACAAGTGTGAAGATCAGATCGAAGCGGCGAGGCGACATAGGGTGGCTGCTTGATGTAGAGAAGACGTGTTTCATGTTTGTTGTTTTTGTTTTGAGCTTCTATCGTTTCAGTTGTTATAGATACAGAAGAGGAAGATGAGGAGAAGGAGAAAGAGGAGGAAGAGTAGGAGATTGAATCAAATTATGAGAATGAGGCAGTACTCGAGGACCAGGTTCGTTCGACAACTTAGCCGGACGTGGTTGGTTGGTGGTTTTAGGTTTATTTTAGATTTTGGCTTTAGTTTTATTTGGTTGGATTGTTATATCTTATTGTCGCAGCCTCACGGACCAATCCCAGATTTTGCTGGCGTCCCAACGAAAGCGCCTGTCTCCTACCTCCGCCTCCATGCACCAATGTTGACAGACCCAAACGATATGTCGATGTTGGTTCATGCCCATTCCGGGATGTCCGCCTCCTCGTCTGGCATGATAACGGTGACGTACCATTGTCACTTGTTACTGTGCTTTTGCACCATCCGATGATTGGTCATGTCCATTTATACTAGCTATCGAACTAGAGTTTTCAAAAACCCAAACCGTTTACACTCTAGAGAGAAAAACCCCTAATAACTTGAATACCTTTTATTTTTCTTCTATCAAAAAAATCATATTTCGAATATTGAAGGAGTATATTCATAATTAGATAAATATTTAGGCTAAAATTAATAAATTGATAACATGACGCTCTCACGTGCATTATAAATCTATAATTTTATTCAGCTTTTATAGCATGTAAAGATTCATAATTTCCTACTATTCTGTAAATAATACAGTAAATTGGTTGTAGACCCCTTTGACTGTCCCCGATTTTAGAGTTGACCCTCAATTAGGGTTTCCATTAATTTTGGCCCCTAAACTTTACCAAAATTTGTAACTTAGTCCTCTTGACCGGTTGTTGTAGGTTTTACTTGGCCACGTCATCGTTTCTGCCACCTGCACATGCCACGTCTTGATTTTTGCATCTACTGTTCAAAGAACTTGATGATTTATTAAGGTGCTCTAATTGAAACGATGTTGTCTCATTCATGGCAGACATGAACAGTTATGAGTGACGTGGCATGCGCAGGTGGTAAAAACGGTGGCGTGGCCAAGTGAAACTGGTAACAACCAGTCAAGATGACTAAGTTACAAATTTTGGTAAAATCCAGGGGTCAAAACTAATGAAAACCCTAAGGGCCAAATCTAAAATTGGAGACGGTCCCAGGAGTTTACAACCAATTTACCATAAATAATATTTTGAAAGAAAATATCCAACTTAAATGACCAAAATACTACTATATATTATTATAGAGTAATATGGATATCAGTTGACTGATATAATTTTATATCAGTTGCACTAATAAGGTGATAACACCTCATTTACAATTATGGATCCGAACGGGTCGCTCCGCTCCCACAAATTCACTTGGGTGGGTATAAGTGAAATTCAATGAGGTGTCATCACCTCATTGACTTGGTTAAGTTGCAACTGATATAAAGTCATATCAGTTGATGCTCATTTTACTCTTAATAATATATATAACATTCAAATTATTTATGGTCACTAGTACTTTTTGATCATTTTACAAAAATATTTTTCTATCAAATTAATTTATAAATCCGACACAAAAATACTTTTTATTATTTTTGTTGTCAAACAAAGTTGACTTATAAAAATAATTTTGAAGCTGCTTTTGACTTTTGAAAGTGTTACCAAGAACCTCTTATAGTAGTATTAGGTTAACATCAACGGATGAGAGGTGTTGGTTAAAGGTGGCAAAGGAAAAAGGAGAAGATGTAATGGAGTGGGACCCACAGGGAATTGATATTGAGTTGGCATGAATGATCATGAACGAAGAAGGAGTGAAGTTGCTTACATATACCAAAGCATATAGACTATAGTAGTAGTAATTTAATAACAAAGAAAAGAATAGAAAAGAAAAGAGTGGAACCTTCTACTCTCTGTTCTGTTCTGTACTTCTGTTCAGTTGAGTTGTGGATCGCCATGAGCTTCCAAGATCTGGAGGCAGGTACGGCTTCGCAGCAGAGGCAACCATTATTATACTCTAGAGTAAGAGGCAAGCAGCCACAGCAACTTGAACCTTCTGAGGCTGTTGCCGCCGGAATCTTCCAAATCAACACGGCCGTCGCCTCCTTCTATCGCCTCCTCAATTCCCTCGGGACTCCCAAGGACACTCTTCAACTCCGCCATAACCTGTCAGTCTTCTATTTTCTTCTCTTCTACCTTCGTTGTTTTGAATTATGCTTGTGTTCAATTTCTTGGTGTTTTCGCTGTTCTTCTACTGTACGGCCCAGAGCTTTTTGTTTTTGTCAAATTTCAGTTCCACTCCATTCTCACTCACGCTTATTGGGGATGATACCGCAATACTTGTAGTTTTATGCTAATTGTTTTCTGTGTTTTTGCTTTGTATTTGTTGATTGCTTGACAATGGCTCTAATGTTTATTAGTGGTGCAACAATTTTGTCTGTTCTCAACAAAATACAATGTGTAACTGTTCAGATTAAATGAATAAGATGAAAAAGTGGGAAAGTAGATGGTCTTTTCCCCCCAAGCTATTAGCTCCTCTCTGAGATTCACAACTTTCATCTTAATCTTAGTTTAAAAATTGCTCATTGATAGATCAGTTAGCAATTCAATTCAACAAGTTAGGGCTTGTATCTATCAGGGACATCTTAATCCTATCCAAACAATGATTTAGGCATGAGATAAAAAAAAAGTGGGTTGACTCTGTGTTCCTAATTGCTAATCACTATCTTTGTTTTTAGTTGTTTATTCTCTAAAATTTCTGATCACAGGATTATGTCTTAGAAAGTAGAAACTTTTACCAGGTATGATAAGTGTCTATGCAAAACAGGCCATGGACTCATTATGTGTGAAATGTGCATTAACATGAAACCACCATTTTTTTTTTTGTCTGTGTTCTTTGAGTTTATATTGGTTATCAAGTCTCAACCCATCTTAATCTCTACTAGTGTGTTATTAGATATTTGTTTATATCCATTTTTATAAATATAACTGAATGAAAATGGAGGTTCATGGCTTGAGATTTCAAATGATACCTTTTTGACAAGTTGGGTGTTCTGCACGTGTTTCTATATAGTCATCTTAACAGCTTGCTTCCCTCATACCCCAAAAGGACAAACTCCTGTGAGCCCTATGTCATTGTTGCTTCAATTCTAAGGTTTACCAACTAAACAGGGATGAAAAGAGTACCCATGAGACGTATCCATAGCCTTTTTCTGTAGAAATTTTGACATCTTTTGAAGGCTGGTGGTTTCAAGTGGGACAGTGAGACAAGTGTGGTACTGTCGAGCTTGAAAATTACAAGTTTGTTATTAGATTGATATGGTTGGAAATTTGATTCACACTGCAATGTCGATTACAATAAACCATTTGCATGCTGCTGGTGGTTCCTCCAGTAGGGTAATGCTCTATTAATAGTATATATCTCTAGCAGGTGATTGCATTATCTCAAAGGGGCATCATCCGAAAAGCAAGAAAGAATGGGAGTAAATAAACAATCATATGCAATATTAGTCAAAGGGTGTTTTCTTCTAAAGTGAAATAAATTTAATTTGAATGTGATTGAATGCTTGGTCTTCCATCCTTTATATGGTTTCTGGTACACAAATTTGATTGTGGATTTAGCTGTGTGAATATTAGCAAAAATGAAGATGTGAGTGCTGTTCCTAACATCTTCATTCAGTTCAAGGATCTTGTGTTCTTATTACTCAATATTCTCTTCCATTCTTCTCCAATCTTAATTATTTGGTTATATGTTGTAATATATAATTTGTATGATATAGGAAGCTACTCAAGGCATATAAGTATGCATTTTAAGTTTTGAATTATGCACACTTTTATATAATTTTTTATCTTTGTACTTTTGAAGTAGAAAGATTAATCATTTTTACCTATATATAACTGTTGCTTGGGCTTTGACTTGTTCAAAAATTTGGTTGCTTTATTTTATATGGTACTGTAAATAGAATATTGTTACATGATTACCATTCTGTTTTGTATTGGTTCTTACTCGGTATTTGACATTCTTTTCAGGCACAAAACAAGGCAACATATTGGGCAATTGGTAAAAGATACTTCTGCTAAACTTAAGCAAGCTAGTGAAACTGATCATTACACAGAAGTTAGTGTAAGTTGCTATGCAATGGATATTTTTAGTTTAATCATTCATTTTTATCTTGGTACTTTTCTTCCTGCTTTTCTCCTCCATCCATTTTTGTCCTTACTCATAGTAATATTTGAATTTCATTGTGGTTTGTATTCCTTACCAAATGCGTTCTTCGTATGTTTCGAGAGGCTTGTTTATTTAATATTGTTAGAGGCATGGGAGGGGAAGATGGGCTTAAGGTTAGCATAAATGATTGTGGGCTTGAATTCTTTTTCGCTGCACTGCAGGCTGCCAAGAAAATAGGAGATGCAAAGCTTGCAAAAGATTTCCAGTCAGTTCTCAGAGAATTTCAGAAGGCTCAGAAGCTAGCAGCTGAGAGGGAAACCACATATGCTCCTTTTGTACCCAGAGAAGATCTTTCCTCTAGGTAAATTTTTTACTAGTCTGGATTTTAGGGGGTGAGCACTGGCTCAACAGTTGGGTTGCTGCCTTGTGACCTTCACGGGCTCGAGTCAGGGAAACACCATTTTTGTATGCATTCTTTTATTTTCCACAACTGTTTTGGTCCTGAAACCTCTCGATCATGTACTGCATATTGACAATTCCCACGCTTTGATGCCAAGCTTTTAGTACATAAAATAAATGGAAAACTTCATGAAATGTAAGTTCGAACAAACAAACAAAATTATCCTGACAGGAAAGACAAGTTGAAAAGAGCCTAATTTTTCAAAATATAATATTCCAACATAACAGTTGGAATATAAAGGATTCTGTTATGTATTTGTCGCAGCTGAGATTCTGAAAGTTCGCTGATATCTATGAGTATCAGGAAAAAGAAGAGGGAATCATATATCACATATGTGCGGTTTGAGAGTGCAGATTTTGCCTAAATGTGCTAAACTTGAACTTAACTCAGTTGTGGTTTACAGCACTTCTTTGTCAAATGAAATTGTAAAAAGAGGATTTGGTATTTTGTTTAATGAAATTAATAAACCATGCGTACTTTAACGCACCTGCGTTAATATGGTGTACTTGTCCTACCAGTCTTGGTATCTCCTTTAAGATAATTTTGTGGATTTTGAACATTTGTCAGAACTTTATGAAAATGGATTCAAGTGAGTTGTAAACCATGAAAATATTCATGGAGCCATGGAGGTATCTGATTTCTGTAAAAATAAAAAATAAAATTTCTTCTGCAACTTCAGTAGTTCATTTTGTCATCCTAATGTAAATAAAACTTGAAGTAACAACATTACAGTGTCATCAATATTGTACCACTGTAATATCCCTTAGTAGTTGATACATATATCTTAGCTCTCTGTAACGTGCAAGGATATACTACGAAAAAGATCATTTGATCTAAGAGTGTTGTTGAGTTGGCATGACCAGGAATTACATATTGAGGTTGAATTATTTTCCTCCATCCTAAACCTTTTTGGAAATGTCTTTCTGGGATCTCTCTTCAGCTGTGTTTGCTTATGTACAATTTGATTTTAAGTTGCATGATTTATGAAATATTATGCAGCTACACTGCGCATGAGCTGGAGATAAGTTCGTCTGGGAATGGTGAAAGTCGTGAGCAGCAAGTTCTTCTCTTAGAGTCTAACAAGTGAGCAAAGCACACATACACCTCTTCTGATATTAATTCACATTTCAATATTGATTAGCTGGAAATGGGGAGCTGCATTCAATAAAACAACATTGTCAATTTCAAATGCTTAATTATATTTTTTTGCAATTGCCATCCATATTTATGATGCATCCTTATCTAACTTATTATCTCCAGAGAAGAGATGTTGTTGTTGGACAATGAAATAGTACTTAATGAAGCTATAATTGAAGAAAGGGATCAGGGGATCCAAGAAATTCAGCATCAGATCAGTGAGGTAAATGAGATTTTCAAAGATCTAGCTGTACTGGTCCATGACCAAGGAATTATAATTGGTAAGCATGTGTCTTCTGTTTTCTGTTGCTCATTTTCTGATTTTTTGTTCTCCTTATCTCACAAAATGCTGAACATAAATTGCTTTCAGATGACATTAGTTCTAATATTGAGAGTTCTCGTGCCGCAACTGCTCAGGGTACTTCCCAACTTGTGAAAGCATCCAGAAGCCAAAGAACCGGTTCATCTCTGGTAAACTTCTATTTATGTGACTGTTTCTTTTTCTTTATTTGCTTTCTTTTTCGATCTTGCTTTTGTCATTGTTTGGTTATGGATGTAGTTATCTGTAAATGAAATACTCCATAGTAGAGTTCTGTTGGCGCTGGGTGGGATTTGACCATGATTGCTAGCGTTGAAATGAACTGGAAATTAGGATGTCAATACTAAGTAAGTGATCTGTAGTTTAAATGAGTGGCGCTAACTAAACTAAATAAGTGGAACTTACTTCAACATTGTAACCGGTAGATTAGTGACACTAATAGAATGTGAACTTCAAATGACTGAGATAGCATATAACTTGGTGAATTTATAGGAAAAAAAGAATATGGATTATCGATACAGAGATTTTCAAGTATGAAAATATACAAGTTTCACTCTGCTTTTTGAAAAAAGGTGTTACATTTCAGTCAATATGTTATTTGCTTGCTGAGTCGACTTTATGCATTTGAATATTCAAGTCTGATATTCTATATTATTCATTTCATCACCCTGTTTTAATTATTTATTTCTTATAATTTGTTCATGCAGATGTGTATGCTATTGGTGATATTTGGCATCGTTCTGATCATCGTAATCATAGTTATCGTAGCTTGAATAAGGAAATTTGTGTGAATGAATTTCAATTGCAATTTGCAAGTCTCAGTGTCATCATTTTGGAGAAGATTTACCGTGGAGCTAGTTGAGTCAGTGTGTAAATGGAGGTTCATTAACATAAATTACATAAGCTCCATTAATTTATCCAGAGAATAGATTGATGTATGGAGTTGTGATCAGAAGAGAGGTAAGAAGATAAGATAGATTGTGGGTTGGGTGTACAGATTTTGAACAATGGATTCTTTCTAATAGCTCATCAGATCTGTATTATATCCATTGTCTTCATGTTAATTTTCAATGATGCTCGAAGAGAAGAACCTATGGTGCTGGACTTTTTATCATATACTCCGTACTAATTATTATTGGTAATTCATGTTTCTTAAATGGAACTGAAGATTTAGAGTATAATTTTTAATATTTCTTGTAAGAGATTTGGAAGAATTATATTGTTATTTATTGAAGTCTTTGTAATCCAAGTTATCGACTTGGTTAATGTATTAAAATTGGAGAGAGAATTCTTTGTAAATGAGCAACAAACAATTGCGATTGTCCAAACTATTACTCTTGGCTGATTATAAAAAAATAAAAAAAAGAAGCAATATGCCACCACTCTTACCTATTATTCTTTGGCAAACATACTCCTAATGAACCAAAAAGTAAAGCTTCTCAAACCCCAAATAGAAGAAGTAAAACCAAGCTATTTCCATATAACCGCTCCCTCCAACTCACTCAGTCTGAGGGATATTATATTATATTATATTAGAGGGTTACCAAGAGCCATACAAAACTAAAATATATTTGAGGTAACTGAGAAAAACAAGTTTCTTTCTTCTGCACCCACAAAAAGCTTTGCCTGTCCTCTGCATAAACCAAAATCATACCAATACATGAGACGGAAGGAATGATTAATACCAAAACCAGAATACACCATGAAAGACTAAGAAATGCACAACATAATATCAAAATCAACCTTTACATACCCCACATATTCACATCTACTCAGATAATAATTCAAAATTCATGATCCCCATTCCCAACTTGGATGTGTGTAAAGTTATCTAACAGAGAGTGAGGGTTGAAAATCATTTATGAAATTGGTTGAAATAGTGGTCTACTGGAAAGGGGTTAAAAAACATAAACTTCAATCAAATCAAGATTACATGATACTATAACATTATTAGTCTAAATCAGATGCGTTAAAAATCATAGCATGCATATATGCATAAAAAATAATAAAAAAATAATAAAAAGATTACCTCTGAATGTCAAGCCATCTACACAATTATTTACATCATCCTCTTTTGCCCTCCGATGTAAGTAGCCCCATCTTTGCAGTAAGATTATCCAGATTTGGACTTTTGTTCCACCCGTTCTCCTGGACTAGCTGATACTCAACCTCATTGGGTTCTTCTGGCGTGCTTGAACTGATTTCATCAGTATCCCCAGTCAGTGGGCTTGTTGCAAGAAATTGTTCCCAGAAAACATCATTCATTCCAGGAAGCTTAGGGATCCCATCCAGCAAGTTATCCATATCGTGATCAAGAGGAAAAGCACCAATCTCAACACCCATCCGCCCATGCAAAACTGCCGACATCGGATCCACATACCCACCACTCCTAGTCTCAGACCCCACAAAATTCACATCTGCAATATCCATTGTGCTTTCCGGCACAATTCCCTGCATTTCAGTGAAGTCAAGCAAGACTGTTTCATCCTGAGATTTAAGAACATCCATTTCAGGATATTGAGTCACTTTAGTATGATCATTCACCATGGGAGGGGAAGACTGAATTTCAGAAATGGCAGCTGAAGAGCAACTAGCAAACGACAACCCTGAAGTTGGTGTAACCTCAGAAAAGGTCATCCCAGAGGTCGAGGAGCTTGCCCCGTCTAATACATCAAAAGCATCTGAATTTGTCACTGAGGGTTCCAACCTAGGTGATGCATTAATTTTCATTATTTGTCGCACCATTGCTTTGGCTGCTTCATTCATTGAAGGCTGGTACTTCACAATCCGCCCATCAGAAGTATTAGTTGCATGCTCACTGGATGAATTTTCTTCCTCCTGCTTGGCAAGCCTCCTTTTCTTACTATTTCCAACAACATGCCTATTGCTTTCATTCTGCTGCTGAACAAACTGAGCAAAGAGGCCAGGACTCTGCATGGCTTTTGCAAGAAAAGACATAATTTGCTGCTGACGTTGCTCCATTAGCTGTACGCGTTGTCCCACAGTTTGCATCTGATTATCAGTTGTTTGCTGCTGCTGCCTCAACCTAACAAGTTCCTGCATAAGCACATTCTTGTCCCTTTTAAGTCTTTCAACCTCTTCCTCCAGCCCAAACTTCCCCACCTCAACACATGCCCCAACTGATGTGCTTTGAACCTGAGGTTGTTGTGGTTGATGACTGTTTTGTACATGGGCAGGCTTTCGCCTACTTATACTTCTCAGGAGATGCTTTTTATCTCTTAGAAACCCCTCATTTGCAAATTCCCAGCGATCAGGATCGACCTTCCTAAAACCCTGCTCAATCAAATTCAGAGATATTACAATAGAAATTATCAACAATATATTAGAGGAAAAACAAGAAGATATGCATGACTAATATGAATGTAAAGCAGTATTAGTCATTTTATCGACTACTAGACCTCCTAGGTTATTTAGTTGGCCAAAAACAAGAGCAAATGGATCCATGAACATTCTATGATTTCGGTAAACCCTACATCTTAAAGATGGAATATGAAAATATATGTATTCCAACATATTTCTTCATCTACTAGAAGTATGAACCATTTTTTATCCAATAACAACTCGCTAAAGAAAAAAACTTGGTTACTTAAAAAGACGTGAATGGTGCATGTGTATATGTACTTTAAAATATCCAAAATAAAAAAGAAACAGGAAAGCTACTTACATTTTGTTTCTATAATTTCCAAAGAGAGAAACTAAAATGTCTTTAAAATTAGCTTATTTCAAGTTGACTCTGTAAACTTACAAAACAGACACATATGAATACACCAATATTATGCCAAGTGAACCCAAAATTGACCAGGACGTGTACAGCCATTCAAGTTACACATTGACCTGCAAGTTTTAAGAGTCTAGGTCAATACACCAACTTATCTGCATGCTAATAATAGTAGCAAATATGAGAAGATTTTGGTCTATCTTGAGTCAAGATTGTGAGAACATCCAAAATTCAAATGTTCTAAAACAACTAGAAATAAAACAAATAGAATAGTTTAGCAAAATTCAGAGTTATAAAGAAAACAGCATTCAGGTGTAACCAGAATAGTTTTCATTACCATATAAAGTTGGATTCTACGAAGATATGCTTGCATCCAATTCCAGACATAATATCCCCATTAATTGAGTGTATGAATCACATTAACAAGTATACATAGGTCATAGATTTTCTGTTCTTTTAGATGAGACATAATCCGCGAAACATTGAACACAAAAATTACACACCAACTTACCGAGACTCGAACTGGAAACCTTGTTTTAGGAAACCAGGTAAAGAATTACACACGTTATTAAAATGAGCAGATTAAAGGGATGCTAGAAGGGAAACATTGAACACAACAATTGAGGAAACGAGAAGTTGATCCGAAAGAGTGAAGCTGTTGACAGTTTCAATGAGAATCTAACAAGTATACAAGATCATTTGTGCTAAAGGGTGGTCCTGTGCCAGTAGAAAGTTCTGCAGACAAATGCCTTCGTCAAGATAAAACCATCAAAGCATATGTCAATACTCCACCTATTATTATCCACCAAATGGCGAAAACTACATCATAAAAGATCAATGCTCATAACAAGCTACTTCCATATTAGTAATTTCAAGATTCCATATCCAAGGAAATCTCACTTTTTCCTATAATTGATAATACTTGAATCGAAGACATGCCATGCCCAAGTCGAACACAGCAGCACTTTACAGCCTCAGCTTACCAGGGTAATATCTCTCAGTAATAATCAAAACCCAAATCAACTATTTGGATAAAATAGGCTGTGAAACTCAATTGAATAGCTAAATGTGGAATAGTGTTCATCCTATTTATTTTGTATGACATAGCCAACCATTGTACATCACCCTGACTTTTACAAATATCGATAATACAAACACGCTTTTTCTAATTATATTCAGACACTCTATGCTCCCTCGCCAACACTAAATTCCATAAACACTAATATGCAGCCATCCCAATAGGATGCTGATTCTCTTCCTAGGCAGGGTGAAACACCATAAAAATCCACCGAACAAGAAATCACATCAATTTACTATCCCATCATTCCCATGTTAAGGGATAAATTAAGTGAAAAGATACCAGTGGACAACTTATACTCCATATTTTCAAATATACCTGGCCTCTTATTACTATCTTTGAAATCAACTTACCAAAGCTACAATTTGCATATAGCTGCTGAAGCAAGCCCGGGACCTACACAAATATAAGCACACAAACAGCAACAGCAACTACAACTGAAGTTTTTTATATCAACCAACTCCATTTTCCTGCCACCAAGAGCAAGGTCTCATCATTAGGGGAGTGGCTACCATCCAATTGCATGTACCGTCACAATGTGTTTCAGAAACCCTCAAGTTCATCAAACATTCAATATTCCCATTCCAAAATTCACAACCTACGCATTTCACATCATCAATTTGAAAGTAATTCCAAACAAAAATTCAAATAGGCATAACGAAAAGGAAGAAGAAATACTCACATAAGTATTCAATTGCCTAACGAAGCTGGAGAAGTTATTGTGCTTGAAATACTTGGGCAGGAGATCTCTGGCGAATTCCGGCACGTTCCAGACGACGAAACTGTTGTTGCCGCTGCTCCACGACACCACCGAGTTGGTGGAGGGGTCGTCCACCATGTCGTACGTCTTGCTAAGGAAAGGCGGTGGAGAATTCAAATTCGACGACGCCTCCTGAAGTCCTTCCATTTCGCCCACCAAAGAGAAAGAAGGAGTGTTGATTCGAAGTAGTTTCTAAGAACAATCGCTTGCGGTAAATTCAGGATTAGCCATTGATTTGATTGTAGAAATATCGAGAATCGAAAAAACCCTAATTTCGAGAGAGTTTAGTTTAGAGAGGGAATGGGAGAAGTGTACGGAAATGGAGATGGGTGTTATGTTATGTAAGGGTTGTGGTTTTGAACCGCCATCGCGAAGGAGAAGCAGGTTTCGTTCCAGTGCGGCTGTGGAGAGAACTGTACGGATTTGGGGAGAAGAATGTTTGAGTTTTATAGCATGCACGTGGCTATGATGAACATGAGTTACTCTACGTCCATATATATAGCGAGGTAAGGTTCCGCCATTGAGACGACTGTTTCTTTTCTGTTTCACTCTGTCTTCCGGTTCAAGTTTCTTTTGACTTGAGTTCCGATTTTGCCCCCCATGCCTCCACTTTTTTTTTTTTTTTTTTTCATATTTC